>BSQZ01000010.1:8015000-8017500 GCA_033239005.1 Lamellibrachia satsuma
AATGTGTTGTGTGATCAATCGTAAGAAAATTATATTCTTCAACTTCAAAGTAAGTCGTCCTATTATCGACGGCACAAAAAATCGTAGATTCAATATGTTAAAATGCCTATGTATATTATGAATAAACACGTTAATTAAATACACCATGAATCAATTAGAAAACATTCTCAGAATGTTTGGTGGCTTTACCTTACCTATACAGACAAAATGCGATTACTAACATGTTGCTGTGAAGACATTGAAGTTGATTAAGGTGAGGATACAGTGGCCCCCCTCAAACAGACTGGAATATAACAATATGGACTACAATGTACATCGGTAGCTGCAAGGTACACTCTCTGATCACCGTTATCGTAACATCGTGTATCAGGTATATAATAAAACTAATATCTTTGACTCGAATGTCAATTTTACATTGCATTTGAACGACAGGGTCAATAATGATCAACAATAAGAAGCCAAATTACATTTCTAAATGATGGTTCATTAAAACATATTTGGGCTGTCGAGATGTCAAACACCGGAATAGTGATGGAATGGTAAAGAAATTGTCGCTAGGTGACACCACATACTTACATGAATAAGGTCATGTGCTTAACCTTAACGGTAGTAAATATCAACTGTATATAACCAAACAAAATTTTAGTCATGTTAAAATTAACATTAAAAATCATATACATACTGTAAGATTCACTTATTTGATCCATAATCTTCCCTGTCCCCTCTCTCTCTCCCCCCTTCTTCCTCCCCCCTCCTGGGAAACTAACTGGAGAAAGCCATTAAAGAAGACATTGCAGGGCCACCTAGCATATTATTGGCGACAAGTCGGCGGCTTACTACGTTTTCGCACTATTCGTAGCAAACAGGTCCGGCAGAGTACACGTACATGGAAAACACACGTATTCTAGAATAACAATATACACATACAAACAACGCCTAATCTACTATAGCAATTAAGAGGACTGGAAACTACTTGTGCATTGAACATTGTATGGGGCTCCACAATGCTGTTCGACGCATTGTATTTCCTAATCAAGATAGCCAAACTCGTTCGAAGCCAACGCAACCAACATTATTGTCCATGTTATTATTGTAGTTTGTCAGTTATTGCGTATGTGACATAAACCGTAACCTGTGTGACTGACCTGTGAGACTGACCATAAATATGTTTCGACCATACAAATTAAATGTTTGTGTTCATCCATGATAAAATTAGTGCACGCACTTGACAATGGTCGGCCTGTCAGGGGACTGCAGATCTACGACGCGTCGGTCGTCAACTACGTTGTCCCGCCGACGTTGAAGCAGTAGGTGCACTCGATAGCGACCCGTGATGTGTGTCACAGCAGAAACTTACAACTTGGCATGGCGTAGGTGAAGCCTACAGGTTTAGTGTCTACGACGCAGTAATACTCTTTATAATTCGCAATTTATAAATGTTATTAAGTCCTACATCATACGGTAATATTATTCTGAGTAGGAACGAGGAAAGGTTCGGGTACGTTTGGGTTAGAACTGTTCCCTTGGCAACACGCCACATACTATTACGTTCATGCGGTTAGTTCGGCCGGAGTCAAGTATAGTCACAAGTACTCCTACTTAACCCCGGACGTATGAATCTACAGTTGTTCCATTCATGGCCAAACATAAATTTCAATGGCAACGACGCGAAGCCTATACATCTGTCGCATGCTTCCACATCTCTGGTTTCGAGTCAGGAATTAACATTTGTAGCAATGTCATTGTCCAATATTGAGTTTAGTCTTAGTGCAAGGCAACATTTAGGGTGTTCTGTCGCCTCTTTATTGAAACTTGTGTAATGTTACCTACTTACTTAATTTCGACTATTTCTAAACTCTTCCCTCTGTGCGATAAGTAGCTCGGTCAAACTGATTGCGTTATTTCGACTCCTCACGTGGATGGACACACCTGCAGTGTCATCCTAATTTACGTTTGGAGTCGGCGGCAATACTGTCTTCATATACCCCAAACAGTCGATACGACAGTGATGAGTCGGTCTATTTTCACCGTGTGTCACACGGAATGCCGTCAGTGGCATTGTTCTACTAGTAACGGTTGCATGTATGCCAGAATTGTGTGAAGAACCCATATTAATGAATTTACTTCGAGCGACAAAATGTCTGGCAAGCGGAATGTAAGTTTCTACTATGCGCACTGACGTGACGTAAAGGACCTCGTTTGTCAGTACAGAAGTACGCATGCGTAAATTCATGCAACAGGAAGTATCGTTGAACATACACATGGAAAGGCGTATCTCTAAAGTTCCTACGCTTTTCGTTGATTGATAGTGTCAATTATTAATGCTATTTAACGAAATAGTGAAATGTGCTGATGTTTAACTCTTATCGCTCCATTGAACTTCTGATTAATGGGAAAAAGCAACAGGTCACAGTTAGTCTGCCAATTGTCACATATCTCACTGCTGATTCACGGTGGCAATGAGTCAATCCCTTCTGTGTCATTAACCAACGCCTGTCCG
>BSQZ01000010.1:8022500-8052500 GCA_033239005.1 Lamellibrachia satsuma
CCTCATAACTGGGGCCCTCATCACCAACAATAAACATTGTGTTGAATGCTCACAATTTTGACTCGACCTGAACGTAGTCGCTGCCATAAGCAACCACCATCTAGTGGAAATGATTCGTGGCTTGCATAAAATTACCGCAGGAAAGTATGGACATTGTTATTATGATTGTGTTGGTAATGTTATTGCCATCATTATAATCACTGTTGTTACTGTTATTATTGTTGTTATTGTTGTTGTGTTTGCTGTTGTTGTTGTTGTTATAAGTGTTATTTTTGTTGTTGTTATTGTTGTTGCTGCTGTTGTTGTTGTTGTTGTTGTTGCTGTTATATCGTAACGCAACTTATCTTAGTCGTGCTTTACATCTACAATGGTTTACAAAATGTATTTCAATCGTTGAATGCCGAACGTTTCACTGATAGTGTGATGCTACCTTCAACAGGTGGGGTGTCTGTGAAGCACCACGATTCAATACCATAAATAAACATTAATTGGTTCTCCAATAAGGTGTTGAGACTAGTTGTGTTATGTTCAGCCGGCGAGAACATATTTTAATTGACACAAACATTTTTCATTATGTATCTGACATCGTTCACTGGGGTCCATTACTCGACGATGTTAAACAATTGCTAGTCGCGTGTCACTGTAAGACTAGACCAGTGACACAGTTAACGTACGCATAAATAATTAATGCTAAAATGCATACACGTAATTATGCGTGTATAACGTTTTCCAATTTGTCACTGTGCCAACAAGTATGAATTAAGGAAATTTCCTTCAATACATTTCAGACCCAATAAATACATACTAGACAAGTGTCCGTGATGAAGGCTTAGACGCATGTACCCAGTTACACAAGCTATTACAGAAATAGGACAAACTAATAAAATTAAAAGCGTCATCGTGTTCGGTCGAAATAGGTTACTATAGCCATATATTTCTATCTTGGAATGCATGTGCCAAACCTGCAATATATTTGGTTAGCATTCCAATCTTTCTCAGATGAGTTTTAAACAGTCTCTGTCGTGTATCACAATACACACGAGTATATTATATACCCTGAAGTGTTATATACTCTATGTGAGATATCATATGTCTGTTTATATTTTTCCAGACTAACTGTTTTCGAAGCTAAGTAGATTATAGATTGACGTAAGAATGTGTAGGTGGTTATGGGATTGTCATATGTTTCTTGTGGTCGCGATCTCAACGTAACTTCACAATGTCATTATTTTCAATAGCAGTTATTAATTCCGATGCTTTTTCTAACATACATGACATGATCAGCGTCATCAGTAACTATATATAAGCTTTCTTTAATTGGCTGTACAAAGCCAACTCAACTTACTAATACAGTTGTTGTGCATGGAATTGTTGATATACGTTTCCACAACAACGACGTCGGTCCATTGTGAATATGCAGTTGTGCTTAGGTTTTGTGTTTAGATATATGTGACATATATGCTGTAGCGCTTACAAATTTCGAATAATTATCATGATATATTATGGTTTACTTCTGTGTTCGACATTCAAGGCATTCTCATAAAATGACAGCTCAGAAACAAGATATATCATAATTGTTAAATACCGGACATGGTCAATCTCTTAATGCTCATAGAATGACAGCTCAGAAACAAGATATATCATAATTGTTAAATACCGGACATGGTCATTCTCTTAATTCGTTTGCTGTAGCAACCAGCATTCTAGCATTGGCGTGATTTGCATGCAGGGTTTAGCCAAAAAGTCGTGGTTGAATAAATATAGCTGTCAACGAGTAGCCGTGTGAATGGAAACATATGATAAACTGCTAAGTTTTGTATGTAAAGGATGTACAGTGTAATGATTTAATGGGAACATTTAGTCGATATGGGCCAATAATCGGACAAAACAGCCATGAATGCCAAATATATATGCAAACATCTAAGTTTTAATGACAAACAGGTATCAACAATAAAACTAACCAAATGATTGATTGCTGGTATAAATGCTAATTAAACATCTATAGCGCCTAAATCCTCCGGAAACAAAGCTCAGAGATGCAACAGTTCAGAACCATTAAGCATAAGCAGCGACACAAAAACGTCATCCTATTATAGAACCCTGTAGGGAGTCGGCTACGGCTTCAACGCCGCACACACGGCCTGCTCGGTGCCTCACGCGCCCGGCCGGGAAGCTCCGGCCGTAGGAAATACAATATGTGGGTATGAGATGTTGTGAGTCCATGACAAGTTACACATTTACCCCTGCTTTGGACTGTTTACTTACTTACTGTTTACTTTACTTACTATACACACTTACAAAGTTTCGAAGTGCAGAAGGTGGATTTGAACCCCGTTAACCTCGAACGAAACAAAAACGCACTACTACACAGCCATTGCGTCCCACAACGTCTGCAACTCTCCGCAAATTTATTTGTTTGTGTTATATTGAGAAATAATGTATCCTCGAAGAGAATTGCGAAGAGTATAATACATTCACAGTTCACACATAGTAAGTTGTTTTAATATTGTATTTTACAAATGTTTGTTTGTTTTCAAACAGTTGAGTCACGATTGATATGCGACATTGTCCTTGAATAACATTTGTACTGAATATTGACCATATCGGCTTGGTTGTAGGTCATATCATAGTATCGTCAACATCAATCAATCATTCGTCAGACACAGCCTCTATCCTACCTCTAGACTCTGTGGGCGTCATGTCCAGAAACAGAACAACAGCAACTGCCAGGATATTCGCGACGAACATCTTGATCTAAAACGAGATCGATTGATAGAATAACAATATAATTATATCAAATATGCCCCTATTACTACGCTGTTTACTATTTATTCTCTGTTAACTTTATATAAATTAACAAACTCTTTTCCACATTACATTAAATACATTTTCTCCCCATCTACTACACCAATATCGTTGTTTTCACGATTGTTATATATAATAATTGTAACGCCACGTGTGTTGAGCGCCATGTTTTGAAATGTGATTGAATATGGTATGTGTACTAAACTAAAATTATATATATATATATATATATATATATATATATATATATTCGTTAGTGTACAAACCGCATTTTGTCATGGCATACAAAATGTAAGTTAGTGAAACACAACATTATATATATATATATATATATATATATATATATACATATATACAAACACACACTTTATATATATATATATATATATATATATATATATATATATATATATATATATATATATATATATATATATATATATATACATATATGTATATTATGTATTAGAGCAAACACCATATTCAATATATATACGAATATATAATATATATATATATATATATATATATATATATATATATATATATATACACACTTATATATATATATATATATATATTTACATATGTATATATATATATATATTTATATATATATATATATATTATACATTAGGCAAACACTATATTCAATATATATATATATATATATATATATATATATATATATATATATATATATATATATATATATATATATATATATATATATATATATATATATATATATATATATATTATCAGTTAATATTTGAAGAAACTGCAACATTCGGCCGAATCAGTTGTTCAGTGCCGTTTTCCAAGTTGTCCAAGATTCACTGGAGTGTTTTTTTAGCCGATGGACAAGACTCGTGTTGGATATCCATGAAAGCAAGATTCTGACAAAGGTTACTACTAAATACTACGACAAAAACAAGCATGTGCACATTGCTACACCACATAAATATGACAGACCGGGCCCACGCGTGCACTAGAAGCCACAAAGAATGAGATATGTGCTACGCTCAAAAAACACATCCAGTAGAAAACGTCACCTCCCGCATCTACTTAATGCATGCAGTGTTTGCTGATAAATTTGTAGTAAAAAATAATTCGGTTTTAGCAAGTTAACGGTGAGGTTTTTTGAGCCGAGCAATTTTCGAGCTCCGGCACGATATACAAATATATTTTAGAACTTTTGTTAGGTATAACTGTTGCAAACTAAATGTTTCGACGGCGTTATTCGCTGTAGTGCCACGCGAATGGCAGTGTGTGTAGTCGCAGTGTCTCGCGAATGCTTCGCAAGTAATTTCTGACGACATATAACACGACCATTGTTTAAATACACATGATAGCAACACACACGTTCATAAAACTCATACGCCGTGTTGTATGCGTGGTACTGTTTAACTTGTTGCCCACACTCTAGCCTACTTACCGGGTATGGTTTATGAACAGTCGGTACGCGTCCGAGATCTTCCTCAAATAACCATCAGGTAGTGTGCAGTTTGTGGTTTCATTCAGATTTATATCAGTCGTGGCGGGTGACAGGTGAGAAGCGTTGCACCTGCAGGCGTGAGAGCGGTTTCATTGATAAATGATTGTTCACCGTTTAGTTCTTCGCCACGCCTACTCCACACGGTTTGACAAATAGGCGTTTGGGTAAAGACACCGCGCCAGTGTTTGGTTGCCGCAGGGGAGACATTCATTCACTGTGAAGCATAAGTCACGGCTGTCACTGCATGCCGCGGACAGGGTCGAGATTTGTACGACGGTCAGTAGCCAGCGTGCGATACAAATTGGTGGCTTTGTTGACTAGTTGTGCAGTACCAAGACATATAATAGCAACTAAACATATTCGAACTACCGCACTTTTAAATAAACGCCCCAAATAAAATTCCACCATGCAAATTCATTCAAAGTTCCACGGTGGCGGACTGGCATGGGACGGGTGAATTACTGAATTCTACCGATCTACCAATTCTACCAATTACGCATCATTTGATATTACCGAATGTATACTATCAAAATGGTGTTACAAGTAAATCAACAATACATGCACCAGTTTACATAAATGTAATTATCAACATCCATGTAGATTTTGGAAGAACCTTTTTTGTATTTCGCAGTTTCAGTACAATTTACGAAAGAATGATTCTAGGTATGCTTTCAATTCACAACATTCTACGAAAGGCAGCTAGATGCCTCACCTTTAGAGAGAAGCAATAAACTGTTCGAAATCTGGATAGTTTCGTTTGAAACAAAAATAATAATATCTTAAGTTTGAAAGGCAAGAGTGGATTATGAACTGGCTATTGTGATAGTAATAATGACATCACAAGTTAAATCAGATGATTTGTTTAACCGTTGAAGCAAGTAGTTTAGCATCTACTATTCAGCAAGTTAAACGAGGATTAGAAAGCTTTGCCAAGGAGATCACACATATAAATTATTAATGTTGGGGCCTAAGGCGTTTCTAATCAATAGTAATGTATAAACGATTTACTCTAATTATAACATGTTCAGTATTATTCTGTATTAACTAAATAATTAGAACATATCGTAAATTAAATTGCAATTAATGAACAACGTGGTTACATTATCCCGGTTGTACAACATATCCCGGTTGTACAACATAAAATAATTCGAGTCATAGAATGTCAATGATGTTATAAAAACAAAGCTCGCTACTCATACGTCATAACCTGTAAATTACAATAAAATATATGAAATTATAGAAAAAGCAACCAAAGGACGAAGTACAACCGGTCAATTCCGATAACACAGTCCTTATGAAAATTAAGTTAGACAACCATTTTCTAAAGTACCATTTCCAACCAAAAAAGAAATATATTTATTGTTAGTGTTGTAATCGTAGCATTACAAGATGACTCTGACACAACTGATTTAAGCGTGAACTGAATGTGTCAATTTGTCTAGATCTAATGTTCTGTTTTATTTTTCATATATAAAGGTTGTAACATTCAGGTTATTAACTCGGACAGGCAACATATCGCAAACGACATAACAGCAGCAGGCATAGACGTCTAGTAGGAACAATGAGTAACTTTAGAATCCAAAACATGTATTTGATATTTTTAGTTCGGGCATTCTGCAAACTTTTGTTTATTTCAACACGCCAATGCAAAGCGGGCATATTTGTGGTAGCAATGCTTCATGCGAATTGTAATATTCGTTGCCACGTTTCAATTGCACATTAATGTTTCAACTGTTTAATTTACGTATTAATGAGGTAATAAATCATATTGGTGTTTGACAATTGTTGTATACTAACACTACATATTCGAAAAATTTATGATTTCTAAGTGATTCCTTTCAAGAGTTGGCTGTGTTTCTACTGTGTATGCTCACAGTGCAGGTGCTACTGTGGGAAGATATTCTTGAAATGTTTCATCTTACACAAATACAAGTTTTCGCTCCATTACATATCGTGTTGTCTAATTGCAACAGCTTGTCACAGTCTAAGTTAGTGCCGTAACTATTACGAAATATGCATAATGAGAATAACATATTAACAAACCTACCATGTAACGTGTTAAATGTTTCATAACTATTCAATGCACTTATTTCTATTAGACTGCGCATGTCGTTTAAAAGTTCACACAAACCATTACAAAAAATACGTTAAACACCTCTTAGCGGGAAACACCTTTACTTTGTGACATTTCGTATAAACATTCCATTTTTATTTTAGCTACGTGGGTGTGTCTTCCTTGTTCGTTCACGCGCATGATGTGCTCTATGGTTCACTACTTTAAGTCACTTGAACCAGCAGCACCTGTTCATTGTTCCATGTTTACATTGACCACTCATGGGAACTGCCTCAGCTAAACCCAGTCCCACTTCCTCGCGTCTGCTTTTGGACCTGACAGGTAACAAAGTATGACGTGAACAAATTTGGTTATTAAATAATGACAACCACACCTGTGTGTCACGGACACTGTCTGCGGTCGGTAGACCTTGACGTCACTAGATTTTTACGCCACAAGATACTGTTATTCGTGTTTCCCGATGCAACATTTCCAACTCAAATATAAATAAATATAAATATATATAATATATATATATATATATATATATATATATATATATATATATATATATATATATATATATATATATATATATATATATATATATATATATATATATATATATATATATATATATATATATATATATATACACACACATTTGAGGGGGAAATGTTGCATCGGGAAACACGAATAACTTTAGCTTGTGTTTATATCGTAAATATATTAACGTCTTTATTCGATGTATATTCTTCCATATAAAACACCATAATCACAATATAAATGAAGAGTGACATGCCAACGCCTTTGCACTGCATTGGTCCAGCAGTGGCTGTCAGCGTTTGAGTATCGTTAACCAGAATACTTCAAGTGCACAATGAGGCATATACAATGCTCAAAGGCACAGTGTAGGACGGCGGGAGGTGAGGCTTTGGTATTTCAACAAAACAACAAATGCAACAACACTTACCAAAATTGACGCTAACTGTTCTCCTAGTCCAGCATTGCTGAAAGCCAAACTAGAAACACAAGTCTATAGTTGCATTATTTGCACAGGTGGGCCGAGGTCGATGACAAATGTTCTGCCGCTTTTCCAGGTCGTGGACGTGGCACGTCAGACCCGTAGCCAGCTTTTCATGGGGGGAGTCGTTTTCCCCAATACAGACTACAGGGAGCTCAACAATACAGACCACAGGGAGCTCAACAATACAGACCACAGGGAGTTCAACAATACAGACTACAGGGAGCTCAACAATACAGACTACAGGGAGCTCAACAATACAGGCCACAGGGAGTTCAACAATACAGACTACAGGGAGCTCAACAATACAGACCACAGGGAGCTCAACAATACAGGCCACAGGGAACTCAACAATACAGACCACAGGGAGCTCAACAATACAGACTATATGTAGCTCAACAATACAGACTACAGGGAGCTCAACAATACAGACTACAGGGAGCTCAACAATACAGACCACAGGGAGCTCAAAAATACAGGCCACAGGGAACTCAACAATACAGACCACAGGGAGCTCAACAATACAGACTATATGTAGCTCAACAATACAGACTACAGGGAGCTCAACAATACAGACCACAGGGAGCTCAACAATGCAGACTATATGTAGCTCAACAATACGGACTACAGGGAGCTCAACAATACAGACCACAGGGAGCTCAACAATACAGACCACAGGGAGTTCAACAATACAGACGACAGGGAGCTCAACAATACAGACTACAGGGAGCTCAACAATACAGACCACAGGGACTTCAACAAAACAGACCACAGGGAGCTCAACAATACAGACTACAGGGAACTCAATAATACAGACCACAGGGAGCTCAACAATACAGACTACATGGAGCTCAACGATGCAGACCACAGGGACCTCAACAATACAGACCACAGGGAGCTCAACAATACAGACTACATGGAGCTCAACAATACAAACTACAGGGAGCTCAACAATACAGACCACAGGGAGCTCAACAATACAGACCACAGGGAGCTCAACAATACAGACTACAGGGAGCTCAACAATACAGACCACAGGGAGCTCAACAATACAGACCACAGGGAGTTCAACAATACAGACCAGAGGGAACTCAACAATACAGACTACAGGCTACATGGAGCTAAACAATACAGACTACAGGGAGATCAAAAATACAGACTACAGGCTACAGGGAGCTAAACAATACAGACCACAGGGAGCTCAACAATACAGACCACAGGGAACTCAACAATACAGACTACAGGCTACAGGGAGCTAAACAATACAGACTACAGGGAGCTCAACAATACAGATTACAGGCTACAGGGAGCTAAACAATACAGACCACAGGGAGCTCAACAATACAGACCACAGGGAACTCAACAAGTTCATGCGTGAACATATTCTCTTAATCGATTCCAGGAGGATGCCACAAGTTTACACGGGTGCCATATAATCCCAAACAAACTCCAGGGGCGTTACAAGTTGACATGGGGATCATATTTATCCAACACAGAGAGTGTCACAAGCACTGCGTACAAAGCATTGTCTACATATTCAATTGTTTCACAAAATAAGTAAAACAAAACAGTTATTACTGTTTTTAATTGTGCATTGAAATTGAAAGAAAGATCAAGATATATATATATATATATGTAAGTATATATATATATATATATATATATATATATATATATATATATATATATATATATATATATATATATATATATATATATATATATATATATGTATATACAAACACACACACACGCGCGCGTAACACATTTAATGTTTCAAACAAATCAGAGAGTTGCACAATATACAATATATTATTAGATTTAATACTTCTGAAAAGTGTGAACCCCCAATAATATGAAAATAATATTATAATGTTTTATTAAATGTGAACCCCTTTTTCAAAAATGCGAAACCGCTTCCTAAAAGCGTGAACCCCTCCCTCAATGTTATTTAGAATTTTTCATAAACGTATACCCCCCAAATATGAACCCCCTTCTCAAAAGCACGAACACCCCTATAATATGAAGATAATATTATTTTCATAAATATGAACCCCATTTTTTTTCAACGATGTGAACCCCCTCATCAAAATCATGAAAACTCCTCTCTAAAGCTCTTAAAACGCATGAAACTACCAATACTACGAAAATAATATGTTTTTCATATTATTATGAAAATAATATGACTATTTTAACAATAATTGGAGGTTCACGCTTTTGAGAAGGGGGGATTCACGATAAAGGGTTCACATAAAAAGGGGGTTCATATTTCATGTGAACCCGCTTAACCCCCCCCCCCCGCTATTGGCCTGCACGTGGAAGATTCACCGTTGGAACGACTGACTACAGATGGCTCGTGGAGTCCAGCAAGTCATTGACGTGGATTTGCACAGCCGTGCGTCGCCTTAGCTCGTAGTGGACCTGCTGTGTATGCATACTTTACTTGTTGAAGTAAATCATGTTGTTGTGGTATGTTGACCGTCAATCATTTAAGACCGTCTCGGGTGCTGGCATTGCCCTTCACTGCCCGCACCTGTATGCCTGTCGTCAATGTTTGGGACATTCAATTAACCCACGCAAGCAATACGAGTTGATTGGACTATAATTACTATTACTTATCCTTCGGTGTTAATATCGAAATATTCTACCTGTTGTGCCTCGTGAATGGCCAACAGTGCATGTATTCGTAGAGCCTTGTGAATGTTAGTGTTAGCGGTGTTAGTTAGTGGTGCCTCGTGAATGGCCAACAGTGCATGTATTCGTAGAGCCTTGTGAATGCTAGTGTTAGCGGTGTTAGTTAGTGGTGCCTCGTGAATGGCCAACAGTGCATGTATTCGTAGAGCCTTGTGAATGTTAGTGTTAGCGGTGTTAGTTAGTTGTGCCTCGTGAATGGCCAACAGTGCATGTATTCGTAGAGCCTTGTGAATGTTAGTGTTAGCGGTGTTAGTTAGTGGTGCATGATGAATGGCCAACAGTGCATGTATTCGTAGAGCCTTGTGAATGTTACTGTTAGCGGTGTTAGTTAGTTGTGCCTCGTGAATGGCCAACAGTGCATGTATTCGTAGAACCTTGTGAATGTTAGTGTTAGCGGTGTTAGTTAGTGGTGCCTCGTGAATGGCCAACAGTGCATGTATTCGTATAGCCTTGTGAATGTTAGTGTTAGCGGTGTTAGTTAGTGGTGCCTCGTGAATGGCCAACAGTGCATGTATTCGTAGTGCCTTGTGAATATTAGTGTTAGCGGTGTTAGTTAGTGGTGCCTTGTGAATGGCCAACAGTGCATGTATTCGTAGTGCCTTGTGAATATTAGTGTTAGCGGTGTTAGTTAGTGGTGCCTCGTGAATGGCCAACAGTGCATGTATTCGTAGTGCCTTGTGAATGTAAGTGTTAGCGGTATTAGTTAGTGGTGTCTCGTGACTAGCATTGGATGTGTTAATTGTACTTCACGAAAGGTGATGTTTGTTTTAATGTATTTAGTTATGCATAGACCACAGCGTTAGATACATTCTCTGAACTGACCCTAGGAGGGCCGATTCTGAGACATGTCTAATGACCCTAGTGGGCCGATCGGGCATGGGGTGACCGTTCTAGGTACGTTCATAGAACGGTTACCTCATATCCGGCGAATTAACTGTTCCTCAACAGTCGATATAGGCTGGAGTTTTCGCCGCTCTAATTGGCAAAAGCTCATCTTAACAGGTGTACCCCAATAGTTACAATTATATGGAATTATCCCCAATTTATTATATATATTATGTCCTATCTGCATTGCTGTCTACATAATAATTATAGTTGCTAATGTCATTGTCCTGTTGTTTTATTTATATTCTTAAAACAACAAAATTTAAACTTCGAAAGCGCACAATAATCCCGTATACACGTTATTCAGAGCGAATGCGTGACATGCAGCAACTGTCAATTATACCTCAGCTGGGCGCGACTTAGGACTCCGCCTATCTCGACTGTTAAGGACTGATAAATTCGCTGCCCGGCGAGAACAGAGTCACAACAAGAGCTTCGTCCGTTTTACTGCCGTACGCACCAACGCAACCACCGATTCGTCGAAGTCAGCCGTGCGTGAACTTGTTGCTGTTCACGGCAGCCGACGCGGCGATTTTCGACTTTGTGTCGCGCCACATTTCGTCGTCTTTCCGACTGTCGGGTGTAAAGCTTGAGTCAACAACCACGGTCGCGCAGTATTTGGTGTAAAGCACCGCGTGGCGGATCATCGAGTAGCACGCAATAGACACATATAAATACATGCATACCGACGGCAGTCGAATAAGTGCGCAGTCACATTAACAACTTTTTTTAGTCCGCGATCCTCTATGTCTACATCTTTACTCAATAATACAGACCACAGGGAGCTCAACAATACAGACCACAGGGAACTCAACAATACAGACTACAGGCTACAGGGAGCTAAATAATACATACCACAGGGAGCTCAACAATACAGACTACAGGGAGCTCAACAATACAGACCACAGGGAGCTCAACAATACAGACCACAGGGAACTCAACAATACAGACTACAGGCTACAGGGAGCTAAACAATACAGACTACAGGGAGCTCAACAATACAGACTACAGGCTACAGGGAGCTAAACAATACAGACCACAGGGAGCTCAACAATACAGACCACAGGGAGCTCAACAATACAGACCACAGTTCATGCGTGATCATATTCTTTTAATCGATTCCAGGAGGATGCCACAAGTTTACACGGGTGTCATATAATCCCTAACAAACTCCAGGGGCGTTACAAGTTCACATGGGGGTCATATCTATCCAACACAGAGAGTGTCACAATTACTGTGTACAAAGCATTGTCAACATATTCAATTGTTTCACAAAATAAGTAAAACAGTTATTCCTGTTTTTAATTGTGCATTGAAATTGAAAGAAAGATCAAGATATATATATATATATATATATATATATATATATATATATATATATATATATATATATATATATATGTAATGTAATATATATATATATATATATATATATATATATATATATACAAACACACACACACGCGCGCGCACGCGCGCACGCACGCAAACGCACACGCACGCATGTACACACACATGCGCGCGCACACACACACACGCACGCACGCACGCACGCACTTCCTGGGTGAACTATATATTAAACTTTTAAAAAAATTATTCAATTTAGAAAATATGCAATGAATATTGTGAATTATGAAAAGGACAGTCACGTGTCGTGTCTAACGTTTATAAGAAGTCAAAATTTATGAAAAGCACAGTCACATGTCGAAGTTTAAATTGATGTCAAATAAGCACAGTGAAATGTCGAGAACGAATGCAAGCCTTTGTGCAGAGTAGGAAGGATATTGAGGGGCACATAATGCTACCTCGGCTGTGAGTGAATAAATCATTGTGACTACTGCTGAACCAATACAATGCAAAGGCTTAGGCATGCACGTGTCACTCTTCATTTATGGCGTTTTATGGAAGAAGATACATCGAATAAAGTCGTTAATTTATTTAAGATATAAACACAAGCTAATCAATTAAAGAAAGCTAGCAGTACAGAATGCGTAGCAATTAACTTAATCAATTAAATTACAATTAACTCATCAATTCTCAATTTAAATTAAATTAACCTCAGACATTTCTCAGGTCAATTAAATTACATTAATCTCAGACATTTATCAGGTCAATTAAATTAACAATTAATTGTATTCAATTAACTATTAAATCATGTGTTGGTAGACATGTTTACACTATTAAAGCAGTTCTAAAGCACAAGACTTACAACAGAAATGTGTTTTGTAATTATTGGAAATAGATTTGCTCATACAATATTTACATGCCAAGATATTTCTTCATGGGGCATTTGATCACATTTTAAAAGTTAAAGATATTTATATAAAATGTTTACTGAAATGGATGAAAAGTTGTTGAAGATTTGCAGGTGTGTGGTTTCATCTATATTCAACCACAACATTAATAAAACCGGGCAACTACAGTGTTTTATACTAAATCATTAGGTTTCCCTTTACACATTAGTATTTAAATATGTATATATTATTTGTTATGCGTCACTAGAATGTGCATGCTTTTTATTTAAGGAATCACGGACAGTTGCTCACCGGACAAATGCTCACCGGGCAGTTGCTCACCGGACAGTTGCTCATCAGACAGTTGCTCACCGGACAGTTGCTCACCTGACAAATGCTCACCAGACAGTTGCTCACTGGACAGTTGCTCACCGGACAGTTGCTCACCGGACAAATGTTCACCGGAAAGTTAATTTAAAAATTATTTTTACATTACATAATGGGTAAGCTTTACGTTTAGTCCGATTTGATTTAATATCAGTATTGCCTAAAGCCTCAAATTGTGGCATTTAATAGGATGACTATGGATGCCATATAGCAGGCCACCACAACAAAGAGAGTAATTGGCTTCCTAACTCTGTATTGTTTCAGTGAGCAGATATTTTCCGTAACCATAACATTGTCTGCTTGGAAGTCTTCATGTTGCTTGAATAACAACTTAGTGACCGTCTGTACATTGTCTACTGCTCTCTGGCTATTGCCAACTGACCACACGCAAGGTGACTTAGTAACACATTTAATGTTTCAAACAAATCAGAGAGTTGCACAATATACAATATATTATTAGATTTCAACCCCACTTCTGAAAAGTGTGAACCCCCAATAATATGAAAGTAATATTATAATGTTTTAATAAATGTGAACCCCCTTTTTCAAAAATGCGAAACCGCTTCCTAAAAGCGTGAACCCCTCCCTCAATATTATTTAGAATTTTTCATAAACGTATACCCCCCAAATATGAACCCCCTTCTCAAAAGCACGAACACCCCTATAATATGAAGATAATATTATTTTCATAAATATGAATCCCCTTGTTTTTCAACGAAGGGAACCCCCTTATCAAAAGCATGAAAACTCCTCTCTAAAGCGTGAACCACCCCCCAACCTCTTAAAACGCATGAAACAACCAATACTACGAAAATAATATTATGTTTTTCATATTATTATGAAAATAATATGACTATTTTAACAATAATTGGAGGTTCACGCTTTGGAGAAGGGGGATTCACGATAAAGGGTTCACATAAAAAGGGGGTTCATATTTCATGTGAACCCGCTTAACCCCCACCCCGCTATTGGCCTGCACGTGGAAGATTCACCGTTGGAACGACTGACTACAGATGGCTCGTGGAGTCCAGCAAGTCATTGACGTGGATTTGCACAGCTGTTCGTCGCCTTAGCTCGTAGTGGACCTGCTGTGTATGCATACTTCACTTGTTGAAGTAAATCATGTTGTTGTGGTATGTTGACCGTCAATCATTTAAGACCGTCTCGGGTGCTGGCATTGCCCTTCACTGCCCGCACCTGTATGCCTGTCGTCAATGTTTGGGACATTCAATTAACCCACGCAAGCAATACGAGTTGATTGGACTATAATTACTATTACTTATCCTTCGGTGTTAATATCGAAATATTCTACCTGTTGTGCCTCGTGAATGGCCAACAGTGCATGTATTCGTAGAGCCTTGTGAATGTTAGTGTTAACGGTGTTAGTTAGTGGTGCCTCGTGAATGGCCATCAGTGCATGTATTCGTAGAGCCTTGTGAATGTTAGTGTTAGCGGTGTTAGTTAGTGGTGCCTCGTGAATGGCCAACAGTGCATGTATTCGTAGTGCCTTGTGAATGTTAGTGTTAGCGGTGTTAGTTAGTGGTGCCTCGTGAATGGCCAACAGTGTATGTATTCGTAGTGCCTTGTGAATGTTAGTGTTAGCGGTGTTAGTTAGTGGTGCCTCGTGAATGGCCAACAGTGCATGTATTCATAGTGCCTTGTGAATGTTAGTGTTATAATAATATATTATAGTTGCTAATGTCATTGTCCTGTTGTTTTATTTATATTCTTAAAACAAAATTTAAACGTCGAAAGCGCACAATAATCCTGTATACATGTTGTTCAGAGCGAATGCGTGACATGCAGCAACTGTCAATTATACCTCAGCTGGGCGCGGCTTAGGACTCCGCCTATCTCGACTGTTAAGGACTGATACATTCGTTGCCCGGCGAGCACAGTCACAACAACAGCTTCGTCCGTTTAACTGCCGTACGCACCAACGCAACCACCGACTCGTCGAAGTCAGCCGTGCGTGAACTTGTTGCTGTTCACGGCAGCCGACGCGGCGATTTTCGACTTTGTGTCGTGCCACCTTTCGTCGTCTTTCCGACTGTCGGGTGTAAAGCTTGAGTCAACAACCACGGTCGCGCAGTATTTGGTGTAAAGCACCGCATGGCGGATCATCGAGTAGCACGCAATAGACACATATAAATACATGCATACCGACGGCAGTCGAATAAGTGCGCAGTCACATTAACAACTTTTTGTAGTCCGCGATCCTCTATGTCTACATCTTTACCACAGACAAACCAACACCTTGTGTTTGGGTGTTTTATGGTCTAAAAGAAACTGCCCCAGTTCCATAGCATCTTGACATACAACCTGACGAAAATTTTCCGCTGGCCATTTGATTTACCCGTAATTTAACTTGGTTCCTCCATTCGCTGATGTTCCTGTATTTGGTCCCCTTTATGCAATGCATAAATATATGTATTTAGTTTTCCCTATGTCGGCTTTTTCCTTGGTAGTTCATTCCAGAGGCGGTCACGTCTGAAGATAGAATTGCCATAGCAGCTGTGTGGTCCGTCCATCCAATCATACACTCTTGCGAGGTAGTTAGCATAATTGATTGAACCGCGCATTTGACGCTACTGCAGTGTGGGATCTGTTACTTACCCTGGCGTAGACACCAGGTAAAACGGACCAACGATTTTCGTGTCTCTTCCTAAAGACACAGGCCAAGTAGGGCGAACGAAATTGACTAAATTTCGAAAAGGCAGCAGGTTTTGAACCCCGGTCCCTCGACCGAACGTCCGACGCCCTACCACTCCACCACCGCCCCACACTGTGTGGTGAGATGTGTTGATCTATACTCCAGACCTATGCTCACATCCAAAAACATGCGCAATTAATACCAATTACGATGACGTAGTACCACACATAAAATGTTTACATTTTTGTATCAACATTTCATGTTGCCTCATTTGAATGAACTGTTGAATGGTAACTCACGTGTCTTACATATACAGTCTACAAAATAATTATGTCATTGCAATTACGCCTGTGACAATAACATGCATGGGAAATGTATGAACTGTGTATGCTCTTATTAATTTCTGGAAGGTCCTGAAAAGGTCAACTTAGTGCTATATGTTTCTGGGTTGGACCCATTTTGACGTAATGTTTTTCGACTAACATAGCGGGCTACACATAGATGAGAGAACTGTTGGACTCTCGATAAGCCAATGGCTTCCTTGTCCACTTGCCATCTGGAACTTGTTGTTTGGGATGGGAATCTTGTTAAATATCTTGTGTTAACTAGACAATCTCACTCACTCAAATCATGTGTTTATTTTCGTGAACCTAAATATATATAAGGTACTGCCACTCCTATACTACTCGGGACTCATCGGCTAGATGTCATCCCGTGGTGGTCGTTGTCACTGAAATGTGTGAAAGCCCTATGACACATTATCCCATTATATTATCTGACACATTATATTATCTGACACATTATCTCTCCTTCGACGTCGTGTAAAGACGCTAACAACACGAAACGAACATGCGGTAAACACCATTAGAATTTCAAAAACAGCAGACGGCAACTACGCGACTAAACAGTCATTGTCGTGTCGTTGTCGACTCTATGTGCGAGTAACATATATGGAGTATGCGTGGCTTTGGGTATCCCTCTTGAAGTGGGTGATCACGTTAATGTCGATCCCGTCTCATTAATTCGGGACATAAAAGAACCACTGAGGACGGCACGCACCCTGGCAGTGACCACCACAGTGGCAGCATTACTAGTTTAATGATACCTCGTAGTATCATCAAATTGTAGTAACCTCAACATGTTGCTGAGTGCTGGAAACAACTATAACTAAAACGAATCCAGTACATTATTATTAAACTAATCCAGTATATTAATCCAGTACATTAATCCAGTATATTAGCCGTCACATGTTTGTCGGTAACCCGGGGGTATACATTTGAGCGTAATACGCCACGGATGAACTCTCTCAGTCCACAGAAACGTCTTTGTGAGAGTGCATATGTCCTAAAACGAACTTGATTTAATTGGGTTTCATGTAAACGTTTATACGGTATTGGTGCAGATGCGCGGCTATTCGTACATGTTCGGTGTGCTACGTTGGAGTGACCTTTTCACTTAGAACTGGCTCGCTCCGCACACGATTCTATGACATACTCCTCCAGACAATATCTCCCCTAGGACAAATTCCCCCTTGGTTCATCAGAATCCACAAAACAGCAAACTCGCCTTAAAGCAACAGGAGAGCGAAGGGCACAGAGATCATCAACGTCACCACTACGCAAATACAGTATTTCTCATTAACCAACTACAATTACAATAAGTTGGCTGAGTAGTTTAGCTAATTTATTAATTGTAGAAAAACCTAGCCATGGATATAATTGCAAGAAAATCGACCAACGGCACATAAATAGCTTCCGGGTTTAAAAAAAAATGCTGTATGTGACGTCAGTACAGAACGCGAAATTGTGACGTCACGCGGATTTGCCTTGAAATATTATGTGTCAGTTACTTCACCGTGAAACATCTAAGCTGCTGTGTAGTTAGTAACGTAAAGGAAACATGTCTGATACATGTCGCAGCTGCTGGCTGTGTCGAGTTACTGCATTAGCCACCATTGTTCTCGGACAAACATGCATACGTCAGTATACCTCTTTGTTTCTACTCGGGCGCTATTGATTTAAACTTTATACGCGCACCCAGAGCAATGTTGAACCACAGCTTCTTATATGTGTCCTATTATTACTTTCAATGTACGTCTTTCCATGTAAGTTATTGTTTTTCCCTTCAAAAGGTAAGGGTAACAGGTACCAGGTAACAGGTACCAGGTACCAGGTAACAGGTAACAGGTAACAGGTACCAGGTAACAGGTAACAGGTAATCAGCAACGTATAAAAATAGCGCACAAGTGTGAAAGTTACTGATGCGAAGCTGTCGCAAAAAACTATAGTTCCGAATTTGTGTAAGATGTGTCTCGACTCTACAATGTTTTCGATATTCTCTAATCGCTGTCAGGCCTGTTGTGGTTTTATCGCTAGCTAGATTGAGACTTAGCTTATTATTGTTGTCTACGAATTAGCATACGAACACAAGTCTCTTATTATTGGTATGCAAAACCAGCGTGGTAAACTCTCGATACCTATGCTGAGCTAGAATTTCACACCGGCCGTCTCAGCACGGAAGATACCTTTGATGATAATTTTATTTTTGGCAGTCTATTTCAAAAACTTGTCGTTGCTGCTTTTATCCTATTCGCTACCTTCATCGTATTCGCCAGTATATGTCTGTTGCTGTCGCCAAAACTACTGCAACTGCTTTTGTTAGCAGCAAACTTGACTGTTGTAATTCCTTTTGTCACAATGTTGCTCTCAAGGACATCTTGAAACTTCAACGTGTGCAAAATTGTTTGGCAAGGGTAGTTACCCGGTCTCTTCGTTTCTCTCACTCAGTACCACTTCTTAAATCATCGCTTTAGCTCACATTGCACATTGCACAATTACTTATTAAGCACTTTAATGTTTGCAACCAACATATTTACATTCACTGCTAACTCCTGCAAAACAGCAATGGCAGCTTCGTTCAACTAATTCTAATTTACTTTTTGTTCCCAGTGTTAAGACAAATGTAGGAACTAGAGTTTTTTTATTTGCTGCACCGACTCTGTGGAACTCCCTGTTAGTGTTGAGTATCTAGGAAATAAAACGTTTCGCCATAAACTAAAAATCCACATATTTAAACTTGTTTATCCTCCATAGCTATCAATTCACCTGTTTACAATTGGAACTGATTCTCCATTATGAACTGCTTAACCCCTTGTGTTTTGGTGCGCTGCCAAGCTTGGGTCTCCCGAGGATTTCAGCGTAATACAAGTATTTTATATATTACTTTTATTATTATTGCTGTCATAAGTAAAGTCTCACTATGTTTCGTGTTGGATACCAATCTGACTCATAAATGATTATTTGCTGCAGCAAGAAGTTGTCGGCTATTCCAAGAAAACTGGACCATTCTATATTATTACCCGAAAGAATCATGTTTCCACTCAAGTGATGCGCGACTTCACTAGTAACGGAGGCGGATGGATCGTGAGTAGCAAACTAATGTACCTTGTCCAAGCAGTTGCTTCAAAACCACCTTCACCTTAATCCCTTGACAGGGACGGTCGTAGTGGTGCCATTTCCACATATTTTCTCCAACGTTTTCTGTCTTCTGTTGTATGTCAGTAAATTTTGCTTAGTCCTTTCTTGTATTTTATCCAACCAATTTATTCTCTGGTTTTCTTGTGCCCTCCACGATGCTTTATATGATGTTTTTTTGAAATGGCGATGTGTCGGGTGATGTGGCCAAACCAGGAAAGCTTTCGTCGTTTCACCTTTGACAACAATAATTCCAATACGTGCCCTCAATCTCGATATATTCGTGGTAAACCGAAACAGTACATATATCTTTGTTTAGTTTGTCACGTCAAAATATATTTTCATTCAGTTCACCAAAATCATACTAAAACCGTTTTGTCATAGTATCGCATATACAAAAAACGATTCTCCGTGACATGTTTAATTAACGTAATTGGATATGGCACTAGTCTACAATGTGATGATTTGGTTGTATGTAACTGATCACAAAGAAAACAAGGTTTGTCTTAATATCGATCACCGGGATATCAAACGCAGTTCACATATTCGCTGCTACAGGAGCATAATAACTAATGATGGTTTAAACCACCGATGCAACAAGTGAAACAATCAACGCTAACTTGCTTTGTTAATTCCTTTCAAAGTCACGTGCAAATATGAGCCGCAATGGTTTGACCAACATTAATAGAAATCATGTAAATATCCCATGTTTAGCAACTGTTCATTTGCACACATTTGTTTATCGTCTGTGGAATACCATTGCCTTCAAGAAAGTTATCCTAGCCTGATATGGTAAAATACTTAGTAATTTATTTAATTCATTACAGTCACCTGGGTGATATTATCTCAACTCACCAGATAACAATTCTTACGTTTTAGATATTCCTGAACAGGTATACCGATGCGTTGCATTTTAGCGCAGCCCTTCACCGATGGATAGGCTTCACGGACGGTTTCGGAATGTTGACGGGAGAATTCTGGCTCGGCAATAAAATACTACATACTGTGACGGCGGGTTACCCTACCAACTATACGTTGAACTCATAGCGGCTGACAATGACTTCAGGGTTGGCCAAATAGAACACATTCTCAATTGGGAGCGAGCAAGATGGGTTTACTATGATTGCAGATGACTTCGATCACACCGTAAGCGATGCAGGTGAGATTTAACTGATGATGCAAAGCCACGATAAATCCATTATTATCCGCCACACCGCCGAAGGTCATTGCTCGCCAACAAATGAAGACGAAAGTTATTATTTCCACGAACGACATGTTCTCCAATCCGACATATCGCCATTGTTTAGTGTCACACGACAATGTCTCAGATTGCCGCACTTGTATTCGGAAAGAAGGCATTTTTCTAGTTGTTTGTATTTTACACTTTCTTTTTCAAAGTTTTTCTTCATAGACATAGGCGTATAGTTAAGTGTTGTAATATACTGTACCTAATTTTACTGAAGATAAATCAAATTGGGCAGACATCGGCGGCCATTTTTATAAATGGCTGATATCACAAACCCAGAATGGTTTTGTCATATGACCAAATGCAGTTCAGATTGAAACCACAGAGGCAATTAGTTATCCACTTATGTGCGCCTTCTAAATTCAATGATGGATATATCATTATGTAGTTATTTTTATGTAGTATTTTCAGTATTGTGTTGTAATATATTCAGCCCAGGTAGACTTAACTTCTGTTGTCCCTTTTTCTAGCTAATCCAAAAAACTGAACTTGAATTATTATATGAAATTGTATAGTTTTATATTATTATTATTAGATTTTACATTGACATTCTAACGTGTCATCTGTAGATTGTGTAAATGCTAGCATCATGTGTTTAAAAAACAAAATTGGCAAATTTCTCAGAATGTCGGGTTACACATAAATGAAAATATTTGGACACCCCATAATGCAATGCCCTCTCTGGTCCACTTGCTCTCTGGGTATATTGCCCTGGAAGGCAATCTTATAAAATCTTGTTAAATCGTGTTCCAGGCGACTCGATGGGGACCACTGGTCTCACGTTCGCGACACCCGCCTACGCCAACGATACCCAACAGTTGGCTTGTGCAAAAACCCTCGACGGGGGTTGGTGGTTCAAGGAGGCGGACACAACGTGTGTATCGAGTTTCCTCACTGGCCGGTACAGACTACCGGGGGAAGATAGACGTTCGTGCATGCACTGGTTTGGTGCTACGGGGACAGATTGCTTAAAGGCAGTTAAAATGATGGTTCGTGAGGCGGCACAACGTAAGCTTCTTTGACATGTTAATATACAGATAAATACCTCCTCATCATCTGGTATCGTTCGTGTTGCAAGCACAAGCGATCGTGAACGTTAATTTCACAGGATCGCGTGTGTCTACAGATAGTTCGTCTTTGCTCTTTCCTAGCTAAGTTGCTAGACCAGCGATGCGTTTACCTCTTTGGCGATATAGGCTTCGTTTCACCTTTATCTTTCCCTTTGTCGCTAGATGTTTAAATGTTTTCTTTCTCATCATATGACCTGTACATAAGCATGTCTTCTCCCGATTTAGCACATCTTCATTTCACTGGTTGCTTTTCTAAGAATGTCTTAACTAGTTTTCTTTTCTGTCCAGGACACTCTGGGCATTTTTTTCACATTTATCTTGGTTCTACTGTTTCCTGATTATTTAGTCTTTGATCATGATTCACATCATATTATATCAGGGTGTGGGTGTGGGTGTGGGTGTTGGTATGGGTGTTGCCTTATTGGTATGGGTGTGGTTGTGAGTGGGAGTGTGGGTGTTGGTGTTGGTGTGGGTGTTGGTGTTGGTGTGGGTGTTGCCTTATTGGTATGGGTGTGGTTGTGAGTAGGAGTGTGGGTGTTGGTGTTGGTGTGGGTGTGGGTGTGGGTGTGGGTGTGTGTGTGTGTGGGTGTGGGTGGGATTGTGGGTGTGGGTGTGGGTATTATTGTGGGTGTGAGTGGGAGTGTGTGTGTGGATGTTGGTGTTGATGTGGGTGTGGTGTGGGTGTTAATGTGGCTGTGGTGTGGTTTTTTGGTGTGGGTGTGGTTGTGGGTGTGGGAGCGTGCGTGCGTGTGTTCCTTATGGAAATTGGATTATCTTAGTTGTTTTCCTTGGATAGAAAAGTGATTTCCTCGGTAAGGAAAATCCAAACTTGTGGGCGCAATCCCTCTATACCAGCCCCTGCGATAACCCCTGTTTAAACGGTGTCTGTATGAACAGAGGTGCCACCTACGCGTGTGAGTGCTTCCCAGGCCACAGCAGCAGGAACTGCGAATGTGAGTATGCATCAAACAACAAAATAAAACAATTTTATGTTCATTTATTTTAATCTTAATGTTGAAACCAACAAACTAATTAATCTCCATAGCACTAGTTTTATGCATTTTGTATATAATAATGCAATTATTTTCATTATTTTATTCAACTCTATGTGTACCGACACCAACTTTCACTGTTTTATTCAAATATGTGATAATCAAGCTGATGTGATGTTTGACTTCTACACAAACACGACGACACCGGACGGTGGCGCCACCTAAAGGAGTTTTGATAACATAGGCTAAATATTACACGTAATGTATACAACTAACGGAAATTTGTGGCATGCAAATAACAGGGCCTTGTCGTGAATTGTAAAAGTAATAAAACCAGACAACTGAATCCTTGCTAAGTAGAAAGGCCCGTTATTTAGCATTTTCTGGGTATAACCAGGTAAAAATGTCTAACAATTTGCAATGCGTACCAATTTTTCATTAATTGTTTCATTAGAGCCAAGTTATTAATATATCACGCATATTTATAAAATATCCCATTGCAGGTTCCATCCATTGGACGTTTAATTACAGAAGCATGTCGGGTATAGAACTAAACATGTTTTGTTTACGAGAAAATAAACACTCTACGCAAATCAATGCAGTTAACTGAACTGCTAAATGAAACTTCCGGAAGACGCAAAGCGAAAATATCTCGCTTGGGATTAGGATTAATTTTAAATACCGGCTTACACGAACGATTTGTGCCCCAGTTGGTCGTGTGACACCTGAACTATGTGTGCGTCCAGACACTAGACATTGATCGCGCCAGTCCTTACTGGAGCTTTGATGAAAGGTCACGAAGGGTCACCTGCTGTCGATTGCTCTTTAATCAAACAATTAAGGATCATTCTTCCGAAATGTGAGCCGCCACATGTTGGAAAAGTAAAAAATTCGACCTTGTTCAATGTATTTTTAAATATTATCACACGGAAGTACACTATTAAAAGTTTCAAAATCCCAAAAATTATCTGTCAATATACATATTTCCTTATTTCGTGGTACCATGTATTACGTTTCCCTATTTCTTGGAGAAACAGCCAGAACCGTGCGCCAGTATTACTAAAGCGTGTAACCATGCATTGACTTATCTTAAAATAATATTTGATAGAATCCGTGTTTGACATACACATATCATTGGCAGTGAAGATATATCTTGTAAATTTGTCAATTTATGACCGTCCTAAATAATACGTCATTTATTATTGACCGACGTATAGCATCCTCAAAACAAAGGCGACTGAGATATTCCGATATATATAATGGTTCTGCGCATTTAATTTTTTGGTTCTGGACGGTTCATATGTTCGAATATTGTTCTGATGTGTTTGTGATGTATCTGTAATGTATTTGTGATGTATCTGTGAAGTATATGTGAAGTATCTGTGATGTATCAAGGTTTGTTTATTATTCTCTGATGCAGTTTGTTTAAATAACATACGGTATTTTAAAATATTAATTACATTTATTGCACCACTTTTACGTTTCTGATAATGAATTAATTAATGCAACTTTATAAGGTAGATTAAATGTTTCATGATATCAATGTACATAATCGAGTCTATTGACGTAGGGTGGGCCTTGGCTTTGTGGGTTTTGATATGGGTCGTTGGGGTCCGCAGCCTCCACCGGTGGATCCCAGGATTCATGTAGCTGTAATTAAAATGTATTTACAAATATGAGGAAAATTGAAATGTCTGTGTGAAAGTAGACTTTTTTAATGACCAATATTGTATACATGCATATAATATGTTTAAATCAAGGTTCGGGCTTAAGCTCGGGCTTCGGGTCAAGATGAGGTTCACTCCTATATTCGGCTGCCAAAGCCTTGAAAAGTTGGAATGAGCCTGAGTAATTGCCTTTTTCTCTTTGGTCTGGCAAGCCACCCATGTCACTGACCTTACGGCCGTCGTCATATTTGTGCCTTCTCCGGCAGCGCTGTGACTTTTCCTTGAGTGTTAGAGCCTATGTTAGAGCCTGTGTTAGAACCTGTGTTGGAGCCTGTGTTAGAGCCTGTCTTAGAGCCTATATTAGAGTCTATGGGTTCCTTTATTGTTGGTTCTGATCGTTTCAAAGATTCTGGCATTAGTAGAAAATATTTTTTTTTCTACTTTCGTGGGAATTTTTCTTTTTCAAGCAATAGCTATGAATAATGTGTATATGGAAACACATCAACATAAATTTACGTATGAATATAAATATCCATTTTCGGTTAGTGAAAACATATTTCGGGGCAAGGCTATTTCCCATTAATTAGGCATATCTTAATCAAAACGTCAACTCAACATATCTTAATCAAACGTCAACTAAACAATGGTATATTAACGTATATATCTTCTAAAACGTATTTTTAGCGCAATCTATTGGTGCTTACCTTAACTGAATCTGAGTTCATGTGACGGTTTTACGCTAAGTGGAACATTTTGGAACGCTGCCTCACTTTTTGGGAGAATGACCCTTAATCGCTCTCCTAAGCCATCATGTGACAACCATTAGCTCCAATACAGTATACTTCCGTCTGTTGAGCAGTCGTTGCAAGCTGTTCGCCATCGAAGAAATGCCTCAACGGAGGAACGTGTTCGCTCGAAGGAAAATGCAAATGTAACCGACGATTCACAGGATTGCGGTGTCAAGGTGGGTGAATGTATGTGACTGAATAGAAAGTACACATTTGTGTGCAGTGGATTAACACACCGATTTGCGCTGCATGCGGGTCCACAATTCGAGAAAGTCTATACTTTCAGTAAGGGCAGAGAATCAGTTGTTGTCGTTTAGCGTCTTCTTCACCCTGGTCACTTGCAGGGTTGGGCCACATAACTACTTCTTCACCCTGGTCCCTTGCAGGGTGGGGCCACATAACTACTTCTTCACCCTTGTCCCTTGCAGGGTGGGGCCACATAACTACTTCTTCGCCCTTGTCCCTTGCAGGGTGGGGCCACATAACTACTTCTTCCCCCTGGTCCCTTGCAGGGTGGGGCCACATAACTACTTCTTCACCCTTGTCCCTTGCAGGGTGGGGGCCACATAACTACTTCTTCACCCTTATCCCTTGCACAGTGGGGCCACATAACTACTTCTTCCCCTGGTCCCTTGCAGGGTGGGGCCACATAACTACTTCTTCACCCTGGTCCCTTGCAGGGTGGGGCCACATAACTACTTCTTCCCCCTGGTCCCTTGCAGGGTGGGGCCACATAACTACTTCTTCCCCCTGGTTCCTTGCAGGGTGGAGCCACATAACTACTTCTTCCCCCTGGTCCCTTGCAGGGTGGGGCCAAATAACTACTTCTTCACCCTGGTCCCTTGCAGGGTGGGGCCTCATAACTACTTCTTCACCCTGGTCCCTTGCAGGGTGGGGCCTCATAACTACTTCTTCACCCTGGTCCCTTGCAGGGTGGGGCCTCATAACTACTTCTTCACCCTGGTCCCTTGCAGGGTGGGGCCAAATAACTACTTCTTCACCCTGGTCCCTTGCAGGGTGGGGCCTCATAACTACTTCTTCACCCTGGTCCCTTGCAGGGTGGGGCCAAATAACTACTTCTTCACCCTGGTCCCTTGCAGGGTGGGGCCAAATAACTACTTCTTCACCCTGGTCCCTTGCAGGGTGGGGCCTCATAACTACTTCTTCACCCTGGTCCCTTGCAGGGTGGGGCCAAATAACTACTTCTTCACCCTGGTCCCTTGCAGGGTGGGGCCTCATAACTACTTCTTCACCCTGGTCCATTGCAGGGTGGGGCCAAATAACTACTTCTTCCCCCTGGTCCCTTGCAGGGTGGAGCCACATAACTACTTCTTCACCCTGGTCCCTTACAGGGTGGGGCTAAATAACTACTTCTTCACCCTGGTCCCTTGCAGGGTGGGGCCTCATAACTACTTCTTCCCCCTGGTCCCTTGCAGGGTGGGGCCAAATAACTACTTCTTCACCCTGGTCCCTTGCAGGGTGGGGCCAAATAACTACTTCTTCACCCTGGTCCCTTGCAGGGTGGGGCCTCATAACTACTTCTTCCCCCTGGTCCCTTGCAGGGTGGAGCCACATAACTACTTCTTCACCCTGGTCCCTTACAGGGTGGGGCTAAATAACTACTTCTTCACCCTGGTCCCTTGCAGGGTGGGGCCAAATAACTACTTCTTCCCCCTGGTCCCTTGCAGGGTGGAGCCACATAACTACTTCTTCACCCTGGTCCCTTACAGGGTGGGGCTAAATAACTACTTCTTCACCCTGGTCCCTTGCAGGGTGGGGCCAAATAACTACTTCTTCACCCTGGTCCCTTGCAGGGTGGGGCCAAATAACTACTTCTTCACCCTGGTCCCTTGCAGGGTGGGGCCAAATAACTACTTCTTCACCCTGGTCCCTTGCAGGGTGGGGCCACATAACTACTTCTTCCCCCTGGTCCCTTGCAGGGTGGGGCCACATAACTACTTCTTCACCCTGGTCCCTTGCAGGGTGGGGCCTCATAACTACTTCTTCACCCTGGTCCCTTGCAGGGTGGGGCCTCATAACTACTTCTTCACCCTGGTCCCTTGCAGGGTGGGGCCTCATAACTACTTCTTCACCCTGGTCCCTTGCAGGGTGGGGCCTCATAACTACTTCTTCACCCTGGTCCCTTGCAGGGTGGGGCCTCATAACTACTTCTTCACCCTGGTCCCTTGCAGGGTGGGGCCACATAACTACTTAGCGCTTTACATAACGTGCAAAGTCAACACCACAAACTCACGATAATACATACCTTTTTAGTAAGATGTCATTCTACTGGCGTTCGTTATTGATCTGACTTAAAGTAATGTGCAACACTTTATATATGTTAACTGAATGACATTGCGACACTGAATGGTATTTATAACGTATCAGTTGATTACTAATACCAGTACAAGAGGTGTTGCCATAGTGATACATGTGATAGTGATCTCTTAATATTGTCGAAAATATACGAAATATGTACCGTATTACTGCAATTAGGTGTTGACGAATAATTAAACTTTACATTTGAAGGGGAAACATAGCGTCTCATTCCCGTGCTAAGCATGTTCTGATGATAACTATGCCACAGTAATAAAGATTTAAAAATGAAGTATATCGTTGTTAATCTAGATGTCCTTTAACTTTGAAAACGTTAGATAATTTAGCCATTTTATTTATATGAAATTTCCAACCAACTACGTTTCAATTAAGATCGTTTTAAATTTCCTTTAATCACTTAAACGATTGCATTTTGAGTGGCTACATCATGCATTTAATCATACTCACAGCGGTGACACCGTTCTGCATGTTCGGTTGTTGGCTGTAACCTGACTTTGTTGGGTGACATTTTTGTTTCATGTGTTGTTGGAAACTGACATTGTAGTTTAGGAAAACATAACGTTTCGCATGTATGGAAGAAGAAATGGATTGCCGGTAGCGCAGTAGACAGAATATCGGTCTCGCAGTCGAGATAATCCGGGTTCGAATAATCTTGTTGCAGTTTCGAGGCTTAGGTAATTTCGTTCACTCCACGTTGCATCAGTTCACTCAGTTGTATATACAAGTACCTGGTCATAGACCGCGGTATATATGTGATCCGATAGTCATCGCGCTGCGTTTGCATCCCAGAGAGGTCGATGTAGCGGTGGAACGAACAGGCCTACCAGGGGTGAAGTGTACAGCGATTTGAGCCAGGTTTACTTTGTCAGACGGCATATCCTGGTGACTATGTTGTCGGTTGTTCCAGTGAGGTGTCCGTGTAAGAATGGCGGTGGCTGTATCACTACCAACACGGACTATTGCGAGTGTCCCGAGGGGACGACTGGAAAGCAATGTGAAAGTAAGTGTCGGCTCATAGGGTATCGATGATAGTGTTATTATCGCGATAGTGTCGCGCTTGCTGTATGACTATTGCAGTAATGTTGCGATTGTTTCATAACTATCTCGACAATATTGCGATAGTATCATGGAACAGCGAATAGCGAAAATATCTTAACAAGATCTTAACATCAGGATCTTAACATCTGAGAGAACCAACTTGTAATATGATTCACTTATTGACAACAATTTAATGTGTTCGTTCTGATTGCAGCTATATTGCCGAAAAGCAACTTTGAATTTATAGCAGGAATCGTTGCAGGCGCCATCGTATTTTCGATGATTTGTGTAACTGTTGTGGTCGTCATAAGGTCGAGGTGTGTATATTTTCGTGTATTTTCACGTAAAGGGTTGTTCGCTGTTAGTGCCATGTTCTTATTCGAATACAGCGCACTAAAGGGCGGGGTCAATGCCGCGCATTAGATTTAAAAGTGTCGGACGCATGCGAACGATGACCAACGTTGCGTCATGCGTTGCCTTTCACAGCGCGTAGTTGTAGTACAGTGCGACATCTTGGAACTATAAAATATCGTGGAGAAAACTACCAATGTTCTTTGGTGACACCACGGAGAAACACAACTAGTTAGCACAATCATTGGAATACATGTGTGTATACGTTATTTTGCCGATTATTTATGTATATCATATACATATGCTGTGGCACATCATTGCTCTTCAATATGGCATTCAATCTGGAAAATGATCAGTTCTAATTAAAGGGGAGGGAGGTAACGTTTCAAGTGCGTTTCTTGTGTGGTTGTGTGTGAAGGAGACGACGGATACAGAAAGAGGCGGAGCAGGCAGAACTTGAGCGTCAACGGCAGAAGTCTAAAAAGAAGATGCCATTCGACTTTAACATGAGTGACTACAGTGAATCGTGGGGGAGCATGATTGATGCAGCCAAACTCAGACGCAATTTGTCGCACATGTTCCAGACGTCACAACTGTCCGCGTTTTCGAATATGAGCAAACTATCGTTAATGGATGCGGCTTCAATGATGGGACCCCCAGGCCGATCCAAATCCAGATCGATGACCAGATCTGGTGATATTTCAAGGTAACAAAGCGATCTGGTTATGAGCAAACAATCACCCGAGTCTCATGTAAAAAGAAAGCGTGACGGAAGCAAGACATGGTTTTAATACTGTTCAGATGT
>BSQZ01000010.1:8057500-8085000 GCA_033239005.1 Lamellibrachia satsuma
GACGTTCTACTGCTTTAGAGTTCAAAGACGGGATCTACAATGATTGTCGCGTAGATTCGACATGTCGCCGGGACTTACCGGTGAGGCCAAACTAAGTATTGCGTTCATTTTAATATTTAATATCGCTGCCAACCAATCCAATATATAATACTGATTGCAATGAACTGTTTCGCCATATAAAAATAAATATGCTACTAGCTGACTATATAACAAAGAATACATTTGCAATAATCATGACACATACACAATGGTGCACGAATAAACAGCTTAACATAATTAATCCATTTTAATAAAGAGCGTCTTTCGTTGCTTCCTTTTGTCCATATAGTTTTCATGTCGCATTTGGAAAGTTATAATTGTCGATGAAAATTAATTATATTCAGACATAATACTACAAGACATTGGTATGATTTGCAGAGCGAACGTATTTTGCTTGCACCTATATGTAATGCCGTAACGACCATCAAAGCTCAAACTGACTGGTTAGTGATGGAACAGTGTAAATTAGATATCAGACAGTACTCACTAAGACAACAAATAAATGGAACAGATCATTATTAAAACCAAAACCGACACATATTGCTGAAGGGCGGGTTACACATAATATTATTTGAATAATTGTTGGGCTCTCAGTAAGCCAATGGCTTCCTTTTCCACTTGTCATATGGTTGTTTTGTCTTGTCTGGCAATCTTGTTAACTCTTGATAAATGGTTTGTTTCAGGCTTGAACTTATCCTGGTGTCTAATCGTGACTATGCTGACATCATGTCCGGCTAACAGCAGTAAATGCAAAGGTGTACATATATATATATATATATATATATATATATATATATATATATATATATATATATATATATATATATATATATATATATATATATATATACGTGTGTGAGATATATTGTGGTCTGGATTTGGATGTATGTATGTATGCATGTTTGTATATATGTATGTATGTATGTATGTATGCATATATGTATGTATGTATGTATGTATGTATGTATGTACGTATGTATGTATGTATGTATGTATGTATGTATGTATGTATGTATGTATGCATATATGTATGTATGTATGTATGTATGTATGTATGTATGTATGTATGTATGCATGTATGCATGTATGTATGTATGTATGTATGTATGTATGTATGTATGTATGTATGTATGCATATATTTATGTATGTATGTATGTATGTATGTATGCATATATGTATGTATGTATGTATGTATGTATGTATGTATGTATGTATGTATGTATGTATGTGTACATACATGCGTACATGTTGCTTGCATGTATCCTGGATGTATGTTAATATATGAATTCAACTACTCATTCTATCATTTTCCAACATGTACTCGACTGCAGCGGCAAGTTGTGGAGAGGTATATTGCTTCGGATTCCGTCAAACCAATGTGTACGATCTCGAGCTGTCTTCTGGACGAGTGAGAGTAATATGCATTCTGCAAAAACAATACAGTCTGACAGTAAGTATTGCTGCAGCCAGAGAGTAGTCATTCGTGTAAAATACATATAGCATTACAATGAGTAAATGGCATTGTGTTTGATGTCATTGGCTGTTGCACTTAATTACTGAAACACAAATAAATAGTTTGAAAAAAATCAAGAAAGGGGATTTGGTTAGCATACTGTATCATACGTGTGAACGTTATGCAATAATCAAAGGAGAATTTGGAAGGCAAACGTAGAAAAAGACAAAGGAAAACTGGGTGGACTGAAGCCAGACAGATAGCTAAAGACAGTGAGCTGGAGAAACTCCACTGCGGCTTTATGGGACACCAGACCTGAAGAGCATGTGTATTTTAAAGTGAAACGCCATTGACGTTATTAAGGAAGTCATAATCGCTGTAGAGAACATCACCGATGTCGCCAGTGCAGTGTAGGTCGACGTATGTCCCTGTTCCAGATGTTGCACCACAGAAGCAAGAACGACATCGCGTTTGGGAATCGTACATGGGACGAATACAAAACAGGTTTTGGGAACGCAGGCAGCGACTATTGGGTGGGCCTGAAACACATGCATGCGATGACGGACTCATCTCCAAAGTTCCTTGTCGTGCGGCTCTTCTTCCGGACAAAGGCAAGCACCGAGCCAATATCAACGTCGGCAGCCTATCATTCGTTTGCTGTGAAAGACGAAACGATGTCATACCAACTTCAAATATCTGGTTATGACGAACAAAACAGCGATATTGGTGGGTGTCTGTACAGTACAGTGTTGGTGTTGTTCGTGGTTTCATTCTAATAAATGGTTATGCTACTGTTGCATGTCGAGGAGTGGTAAAAAGGTAACCAGAGGTTATGTTGTTGTTGTTTGTGGATGTTTCATAAGCAAGGGTTATGTTGCGTCTGCTTGTGGATACATATATTAACCAACTGATATGTTGCCACTATTTGTGCATATATGTAAGTATGTATGTATGTATGTATGTATGTATGTATGTATGTATGTATGTATGTATGTTTGTATGTATGTATGTATGTATGTATGTATGTATGTATGTATGTATGTTTGTATGTATGTATGTATGTATGTATGTATGTATGTATGTATGTATGTATGTATGTATGTATGCATGTATGTATGTATGTATGTATGTATGTATGTTTGTATGTATGTTTGTATGTATGTATGTATGTATGTATGTATGTATGTATGTATGTATGTATGTATGTATGTATGTATGTATGTATGTATGCATGTATGCTTACCAACGGTTGTGTTGCTGCTCGTGGTATATCTGATTGAAAACGTATATGTTAACCAAGAGCTATATTACTTCACCGTGCCAGTGGAGTATTTAGGGAGATGTCGTTGGGCCGTGTCCCACTTTGGTGTAATGTTTAGATTTGTTTTATATGTAACCTGTTGTGCCATTACATGGTAAACTAAGCTTAAGTTGCGGGAGTTGGTTGCGGTTGTATGTTAACCAACGGTTATACTGTTTTACCTGTGTTTGTATGATAAGCGAATGGTTTGCTGGCACTACCTGTTTATCAAGCTTTAGCAAGAGCATCCATAGATTATCCTTCTGTGTTTTTCAAGTCGCGTGAAATCCCACAAATAAAATCGAAGAGGTCTCTACACAGCCATACATAAATGCATAATCAAGAAATGCCTTCGATATCGGTTAAATACCCTTACGATCTAACCGATTTCGGAACTTAATTGGACAGCTAACATGTGCGTCATGTTCTTCACGTTTTCATGCTTAAGTTACGTAAGACAAGTCTACTTACGTCAATAAACATTACTGAATTGATTGTAGTTCCCAGATAGTTCGGATCTGTCTTATCCTTGTGTAGCCGTAACCACAGTTAGGTCGTTAGTAGCCACTTCGAGTTCACCATCTGTCTAATGCTTGAAGGATGTTGTCAATCCATCCCAGTTTTCTTCTACCTACTTCTATGATAGTAAGTACCAGACCATGTGGTGTGCTTTTTCAATGACTGTACATAGCTAGCTTTCTTGTCTTAATGAAACAGACAGATTAACGAAGCAGACCTTCTATCTCACCATCACCCCCCAACCCCCTACTCTCACCCATATGTTTGCTTTTTCTCTTTGTCCTGGTTATCCGGAGCTTTCTGTGCATCGCCCACACTTTGATTTAGTTTATACTCGGATCTTTACTTATTCGTTTGCATCTTTGTTGCTGTAGAAGACAGATTTTCACGTCACAACGGCGCCAAATTCCACACCATTGATCACGATACGTCGATCGATAACTGCGCGAAACGAAGCCGGGCTGGATGGTGGTACTTGCGGGGTGAAACCCGAGACCCCACTACAACGTGTGGATACGTGAATCTCAATGGGATTATAAATGGAAACGTCGCTACGTCAGACGCCCAGCTGCACTGGATCGTGGGGTTCCACTACCCGGCTATTGGTGCTAGCATGGCGATAATACAAACGTTTGCTCGGCAAGGTATGTCGGATATCAGATAGTTCAACACACTCCATTTGAGACTACCTTAAGCACTACTCAGCATAACAAATGTAAAATAATAATGTTTCGGTTTTATACAAACAGAACCACTGAAGTAAAGTGTGTGTTCAGTTACTATGTTTAACGTAAGGAACACGATTAAGGTGTGCACTTAGAATGAGGGAACAATTACAAATGTAAACGTTGTTGTTGTAAGTAACCGTTGCATGTAGTATTATTAATTAAATTAAAATAACAATAATGATAGATGGTATATTTCCTTGTTTATCAAGAACCATCAACTGGCGAAAACTAGACACTGTTCCTTTCACAAAATTGTCGCTGCATTTTTTTCTTTCAGTAACACTTTGCAGAAATCCTTGCAAGAACGGCGGAGGCTGCAAGTATGATCCCGAGAAAGACACGTACAAATGTGTGTGTCCAAAGGAATTTTCCGGACGGCATTGCGAATGTTAGTTTTGTCTGCTACAATGCTACAATAATTATTAACCATGCTTGTTTTATGTAGTTGCGAAGAAATTATCCTGTCCTCCATCGTCTGTGTCGTCCATATTGATACCACTGCTGGTGATAGGCTTCAATAAACGATACTTAGTTTAGTATGATGACAGATTTACACGAGGAAGTAATTGCCTAATCGGTCGGGTTATAAATTGTTGAGCGTTATCGCAACAGCGTATCGAGCTGGTTTTGAAACATCCTCGATAGACCGATTAGCGAATCCAGTTTGTGGGTACGATTCTGTCGGAAGAATTGGGATTGGTCCCAGTTTGGCCAACGGTCAATCGCGATTTTGAATCAATGACCAATCAGCGACCGACAACTTGTTCACCCGTCGTGAAAGCGTAATTAGGAAATCACTCGAATCAATGTATTGGTCGCAGTGTCTACACGTGTCGCTTGTCTTGATGCACATATAACTTAACAACGCATTATCGCCCGTCCAAGTGGGGAGAAATCACTTGTGTAAAAGGCCTTTATGTTTCGTGAGCATATGCAGTTGTCCTTGTCATCTTTATTATCATTTCTTCTCACCATTGCGCTAGCTTTATCTCTCTTTAAATAAATAGGTAGATATAAACAGGGTGGCTCCTACGATAGCGATAGCGATCAAGCTTGCTCTTACTAGGAGTCTTCCTGGTCCATAATTATTTTGGTCATATTACCAAATATATATTAAAATACATTATATACACATTTTATTATTTATTGAAATTATCATGGTATTGTACGTATGTGTCGATCATATGTATATATATAACTGTAATTTATGTTACTCTCTTGCTATGGGTCAAAATAAAGCACAACAATCAGTCAATCAATCAATCAATCAATCTCTCACCCCTCCCCCCAGGTGTTCTTCTGTCCCAGCGTACATCATGGGTTCTTGCCAAACTACAGTAGAACAATAGAACAATTATGTTTTACCCAGGGAAGAACCTGTGTGAGTCTGACCCATGCCAGAACGACGCAACATGCCATGTGCAGTCGTCCGCGCATTATGAATGTATTTGTCGTGACGGATATGACGGGAATCGCTGTCAAAGTATGTACGCAACACGGCTTAACCTCAATGGAAGAAACCATTGTTTTGATGATTGTTTGTAGGATTCTTCCAAAACGAAAACGCAAATTTTACTGTTTTGTATCCATGTTGTGCGTTTCAAGATAAATTGTGCTTTGTGCCACATGTCGCTATGCTATATACTATTCCTCAGTCAATTACGTTGCAAATAATGCGCAGATCCTTTCACCTCCATCACTACCTACTTTATGGCAGCACAAAACCAATCTTAACTGAAATTCTTTTATTGTGGTGTTTGGTGCGCCTCTTGAATGTGTATGTCGAAGGTGAAACTGGCATCTTGCAGTTAGTTGTATGTCATCACATAGAAAATGTTTAACAGAAGATTGCAGGGATGCATGAGTTTGATAAATACCACATATTAGAATTATTCTAATTGGATTAAGCAACTAAAGCGTGCGTGCGTGCGTGCGTGCGTGTGCGTGCGTGCGTGCGTGTGTGTGTGTGTGTGTGTGTGTGTGTGTGTGTGTGTGTGTGTGTGTGTGTGTGTGTGTGCGTGCGTGCGTATGTTCTTGCGTGCGTCTGTGTGTGTGTCTGTCTGCGTGTGAATGCATGGACGCATGCGTTATGGATGGATGTCGGAAATGTTGGTTACAGTCATTCTACGTACAATGACGCAGATGATGCTAAATAACTACACGAAACATGGGCGATAATAATAATATTAATAATTTAAAAATGTTCATTGTACTTATAATAATAATACTCACAACGTATCCACGATATAAGTATGCCATAGACATTATACCACTGATTATGTTTAGTCACTGGGTCATGTATCATGTTTGACACTCGCGGTTTCAGCGCCGATCACTTGTGCTGGCAATCCGTGTCAGAACGACGCCAAGTGTACGGACGTCGCCGGAACAGCTGTGTGCACGTGTCCACAGGGAATCACTGGCTACACCTGCGACCGTAACGTCCGCCATCTTCTACTTTTTCCCCTTGGTCCCTTGCATGATGAGGACCTCATCACGTCAGTTCCGCCCTCCCAACGAGTCATCTCCCTCCATCGCGATCTTCTGCCACTCTTTCCAACTCTCGGCTGTTCGCATCCGCCCTTTCAAGGTCTCTTAACGCTCTCTCTTCACCTTGACTTGTGTCTTCATCTTCTCCTTCTACTACCATCTTCTGTTTTCCATGGTCTCCAGGTCAATATTTCCTCACCCATTCTCTGCATACGTCCTGCCCATTGCACTCGGCTCCCCATTACCTTCATCCTCCCCACTACCTTCATCCTCCCCACTACCTTCATCCTCCCCACTACCTTCATCCTCCCCACTACCTTCATCCTCCCCACTACCATTATCCTCAGGTGTGTCTTCATTCCGTCCACTATCTATTATACATATTACAAAATTGCATACATCACATATAGTATGTCTTTGAGTTCGTGGCTACAGAAATAGTTCAACGATTACCATTTGTCATAATTGCCGTAAAATGGTCTTTATATGCCATAAAACCTGTTTGTTTTCTTTCGTCATCAAATCCTGTGTTTATATGTTATAAATACTAAACAAATTCAGTGTCGTGTTGTTGAGACAATCGGCACTATATAGAAAAATTATGACGCGACTAAATGTGTCCTTTAACTTACACAACAATCCAACAACTCCATTAAGTCCGTATTGTGTATAATTATGTTTTAATATGTAAAGATAATAATAATAAGATACCACGCCAGTCCTGGGGGGTGTATCGGGGGTTTGTGAGATAATTTTATTTAACTGTATATTTTTTTAGATATACCATAAACCCTCCGCTGATTTTGTACGCTCGAACACCACGTTTCATAACCACGAGGACCGGCCTGCATTCCCACACATGTTCCTTTCGCCAATAAGTGGTCAGCATGTAGCGTGGCAAAGGTAATATTGATAATATTTCGCGTAATACGAGTGACAATGCTCCTTTCGGATTACAAGAATATATATCATTTGTTAATATATCTTTCCTCGCTGACAAATTATTGCTCCTTCCTCTTTGCGACAGGTAACATTTCGTGTGCCGACGCGCCGTGTCAGTGGGGCGGGACGTGTAGAGACGTCGATGGCAAGGCCACGTGTTCGTGTGTCAGTGTCCGCAACGGACGTTACTGCAATGGTACGTTGTACGTCTGCGGCAATGTGATTGCTTACACTTGTTAATGCTTAACTGGGTCTGTGAACTGCAGTCTTGCTCAATGCGATATGTTGTAATATGTATCACAGACTTACCACTTACAGAGAATGATTTACAGTCGGTGGAGCAACTGAAAAAGCTCTAGTTCCGTTGTCTTAACGCTGGGAACAAAAAGTAGATTAAAATTAGATGATCGAAGCTGTCTGGGCTGTCTTGCAGAATTGAGCAGTGACTATAAAATGCTGGTTGCTTGGATGAAAGTGCTTGATAGGTAATTGTACAGATCTTAAAAAATAATGCGATACCGGACAAGGAGGCAATGCAATGATTTAAGAAGTAGTAATGAGTGAGAGAAACGAGGATACCGGGTAACTACCCTTACCAAACAATTTTGCATACGTTGAAGTTTCAATATGTCCTTGAGAAAAAAATTATACAAAGGGAATTGCAATAGTCAATTCTACTGCTAACAAGAGCAGTTGCGACAACAAAAGACATATACCAGCGAATTTGACAAGTTTGTGAAATATGCTGTCTAAAATGTGCATTATTTTCAAAGGTGACTCGTAAATTCCGTGCTGAGACGGACAGTGTGAAATTCTTGCTCAGCTTAGGTGTCGGAAAAAACAGTCAAGTTTACCACTCTGCCTTTTTGTACCAATAATAAGAAACCCTGTATTATTTGTATTTAACTTTAATTTGCTGTAGTCATCCAGTGGAATATATTCTGGAGACAATCCCTAGTTTGGTCTAAGGAACAATTTGTATCCGGGGTAGCCAAGGAAAGGTAAAACTGTGCATAATCTGCATATAGGTGATAAAACCTTACTTGTCATAACAGCTTGCAAGCACAAACTAGCGGTATTGTTGGTTAATCCACTAGCTCTATGTTTTGAGTGAAAACGTAAGCAACAATTTATAAACAATTTATCGTTGGACAAGAACGTTGTTTACTTGTGGTGGTCTTACTTCAATGATAAAAAATGTGCGTGCGTACGTGCGTGCGTGCGTGCGTGAAAGTGAAAATGGTGGTTACCAACGGGTCTGGGGTTCGGTACGCGTACACACGTTTGTGTGAGGTTGACTTTTGGCTCTGAGACATGAAATAATAAAATTAATAATTACTTATTGAATTATGATATGACATCACTATGTGAAATGTACATAACGTCGTTATCACAGTATTAATGCTAGGATGTAGGTTATGGTTACATCGGGCATGATGAAGTATAAACTTGATCGGATGATCACAATATTTTAGGAACAGTCAAGTGTGATAAGATCCCGTGCAAGAACGGCGCCACGTGCAAAAACATCAACGGCACGTCAGTGTGCACTTGCGCAAGGGGATACACAGGACTCGCATGTGACAGTACTGTATATAATATATCTTCTCTACACGAGCACTACTTGTATGTGACAGTACTGTATATAATATATCTTCTCTACACGAGCACTCCTTGTATGTGACAGCACTGTATATGATATCTCTTCTGTACACGAGCACTACTTGTATGTGACAGTACTGTATATGATATATCTTCTCTACACGAGCACTCCTTGTATGTGACAGCAACTAACCTGCACGCTCGTGAAATAATTACTTAGCATTTTCTTTGGTGGCAAATCAGGCAAATATTTAAAAAGCTGGATGATATGAAAAAATTTCATGTTGTAACTGCCGTAAAGTGGTTTGTATATGTCGTAAAACTGTTTTGTTTTATTTCATCACCAAATAGTGTATTCAGATGTTATGAATACTATAAAAAAATCAGTATTGCGATTTCCCGTAAAACTCCCTTGATGTAATCGTTATCAGATCGTTGCATTAACGTTGCTACAGAGAACGTCACGTGTGCCGATAAGCCGTGCAAGGCGGGCGGCACGTGTAATGACGTTGGTGGAGTAGCCAAGTGTTCGTGCACCAGCGATCACCGCGGACGTTACTGCGCGAGTAAGTTTATTGCAGTGTGATTCCATCTACTTGGGTGTAAGTATATTAAATGGTACATATGCGAATTGCATCCCTCTGAAATCGTCCGTGACGATGGCGCAGTAGAACAAATAATCGCGCAATGCCTTAGGCCGCATCCCATTATATTTGCTAATACGCCTAATGATTCTAGCAAATTCAAAGCTGGTGACAATGTTCGCAGTCGGGTGTCGCATTCGGTTGTAAACAACTCAAATGTATGTCAGCCATTTTGTACGCGATGACATAAGCAATAGTTCCGCGTCATAGCACGCGCCATTTTGCACGCGATGACCGCCTCATTACGTCAGCCAATAGTGTCATCTTAATCGTACACGTTCGACTAGGAAATCATAATAAATCGCACTTTTGACGAACTGCATAACAATAAGGACAGTTTCATACTGAGTGTTTAAATGGCATGTACTTGTCATAATAAAATGTCACTGTGAATCAGACCGTGTTGTACAGACCACTATAATATTAGACTTCTATCTCCAACACTCGCAATGCTTCAGCGCCCATCACGTGTCGTGACAAGCCGTGTAAAAACAACGCCAAATGCTCGGACGTCAACGGTGTAGCGACCTGCGCGTGCGCGGAAGGATTCAAAGGCAACGTTTGTAACGGTACTACACTATACACTTCTCATCAATGCATGATATAACATGTCTTTGTAGTCATTTCCTCTTTCCATATTTTAACGGCTGCGTGACTGAAATATCAGTTATAACATAAATTATGCAATATTAATATCTAAAGTGCCCGTAATTTTGACGTAAAATAATTTCCCTTTCACACATTATGGTATTTACGTGAGTAACGAAAGTAAATAATCATATTAAAAATGAGAAAACGCCTGTACAATTGCGGAGAAGTTGAGAGACGTCCACCACATAGTCTCCACCTGCATTGTATATTTTTTTAGATATCAGGGGTTGTTTTACCTTGAATGTGGTCTTAATCCTCCTATTTTCAATATGCCATTTTTTAAGCATCGGAGTCACCTAAATTAAATTCACATGTAGCATGTAAAGCAATGCTACAAATCCTCTTGAATTAAGATAAGATAAGAAGAACATTTGTACAGCGCCGTAAACCTAGATAAATCCATTCGGAGGCGATACATTTATATTTTATATTTATATTTACAGTACATTTATATGCAGAACATTGATAACTGATGTGAATGATATTATATTAATTCAGAATAAGTTATTTAGAAGATAATTATTAAAGATATATGATAATAAATAAGTAAAACATGGTGTAAATTTTATATAAAACATGCAAAGATAAGAATACAAAATTAATATTAAATATAATTAAGTATTGTACAAGCAAACAGTATAAATAAATAGATGGTGCTTATGATGCGTATGCAACCCGGAAGAGATGCGTTTTAGGAGTCTCTTCAAAGTCATAAGGCAAGAAATTGCCTTCGTCTCGCTTGGAAGTACATTCCACATTCGTGGAGCAGAAACCGAGAAAGTTCTGTCACCGTATCGGCTACGAGATGGCGGCACATACAAGTCATTGTTTGTAGCCAAACGCAACACTCGAGTAGCTCGTTGTTCGTGGAGTAGGTCTGTTATGTAAGCTGGTGCCAGTCTGTGTTGAGCACGAAACGTCAGTACCAGAATTGCATAATGAATGCGAATTATGATGCACGTCATATTATATATTAGTTACTATCACCATCAACCACAAAATATATATTAATATGATATTACGGTTATTATAAATAAAAAAACACTAATGCTAAGTGTTCTACTGTTGTTGCTTCTGTTTTGTCTTGTCAATTGTACGATTGTTTCTCTTTCGCGGAATCGTCTTTACGTCAGAAAACATCACATGTGCTGATCATCCCTGTCGGGCGGGCGGTACGTGTGACGACCTGGACGGCGTAGTCGATTGTTCGTGTCCTTGGAATCGCGCTGGACATTACTGCGAGAGTAAGTTTCTGCAGGCTCGGTGATATGTGTTGGCTTACAAGTAGTTGAGAGTGAACCGTGAACGATGTGTAGAAATAACAGGAATGATGAATATGCTAGAATGTTCAGAAATACATATTTAATCGTGATGCAGAATGAAATATGGTCGACAGACTAGGTTGTGTGCTATGCGTGCTAGCAAAAACCAGCGGTCTTTCAGTTCCAATCATTTGCGATGATGAACCGTGTGAAAATTACGGCAAATGTACGGATGTCGAAGGCGAAGCGGTCTGTACCTGCCCACCCGGATACACAGGCCCCGATTGCGACAGTACAGTATATGGTTCATTATATATTTATGCACATAATTTTTTTTATATATAAATGTAGAGTGTATGGCTTATTAGATAGTTTAAGTCATACGTTCCATGCTCCTAACACACGTCAACAAAACACGCAAAGAGAAAATGACTGTATCAGCTATGTATAAATACATCCCTTTTTAAAAATGTGTGAAATATATTGTGTTTCTACACATATCTTGTTTTTATAATCGCACAACGTATGGTTTAGTGTATATATATATACACACATCTTGTTTACATAATTAAATAATTAAAACTGAAAAACACAATCGCGCGCATACATTCGTGTGTATACCGTGGACAAAATGGTAGTGATCGTTAAAAATATTTGCATCGTTTTCGTTCGAGATTATCAGATGTGATGAAATATTGATAAAAACATGTATAATAATTACTAATTCGCGTATCGGTTTTTATGTGTTGTCTTTGCGTCAGCAAACATCACGTGCGCCGATCACCCGTGTCAAGCGGGAGGCAAGTGTGTGGATAGGGACGGGAGGGCCAAGTGTTCGTGTCGCAGCAATCTGACGGGACTGTACTGCGAGAGTAAGTTATAATAATCCATACACGAACGTTGATTTTAACAGAGTAATTACATGCATACATGCATGCATGCATACATACATGCATGCATACATGCATACATACATACATACATACATACATACATACACGCATGTATACATACATACATACATGCATACATACATACATATATACATACATACACACATACATACATACATGCATATATACAAACATGCATACATACATGCATACATACATACATACATACATACATACATACATACATACATACATACATACATACATACATACATATATACATACATACATACATACATACATACATACATACATACATACATACATTTATACATACATACATGCATACATGCATACATGCATACATACATACATACATACATACATAAATACATACATACATATATACAAACATGCATACATACATATATCCAAATCCAGACCACAACATATCTCACACACGTCTCGTTTCAGTGCCGGTTAAATGCGTTGACGTCCCGTGTCGCAACAATGCCACCTGTACGGATGTAGATGGCACTGCCGTGTGTACATGCGTGGACGGGTACACAGGCTTCGCTTGCGACAGTACTGTCTTTTCTCTATTTTGCGTATGTGCAAACATTCTTAGTTGCATATGATAATTCGCGACCAGTGACCAAGAAATACACAGGTCATAAAACTCGTCCAACATCAGTAGACACTTCAACCAAATCTTTGCTTTAGTATACAGTAATTTACAGTTACTAATGTGGTCTGTAAGGTGTGGCTCATTCCTAACACTGCAGCAGGAGTGCTGGGGTCAGTAACCACACAGGTCAAACCCATCCCCTCCTGGTGCAGACCTGGCAACTGATTCAGTAAAGATAATATAACCGCCTGGAGAGGGAGGGCTCCGCCAAGTCAGGAACTCGCCCTAGACACATCACATGATGACGAGCAATACACAGAGCATACCGAAGCGGTCGCAGCCCGGGTTAACAAAGACCGTGACATCCGTCCCTCACCAGGACGGACGCGATAAGTATAATACTGTTGACCAAACAAGTAAGATCCGTGGAAGAGACAACATCTCCATCGGAACGTGGAAATTTAGAACATTGCGACCAGCAGGAAAACTAAAAGAACTCACATATAAGATGGACTGGAACATCCTTGGACTCACAAGGACATCACAAAATATGTCATGTGATGTCGTCCAATGTCCAGCAGACTCATTTCCATCCCATTCAACATCACAGTAATAACGTTTACGCCCCAACGATTGACTATACCGATAACCAAAGTTATACAACAGCCAGACCAAAGGAAATGTGGCAGTACTGGATTGCCCTGTGAACACCGAAGAAGATAACTTTCCAATTCCTCGTTAAGAAACGGAGGCTGCAGTTAAATTATTGAAGAAAGGGAAATCAGCTGGAGTTGACAACATACCAGCTGAATTAATACAGGCTGGGGGAGTAGCTGTGACTAACACCCTCACAGCAATCTGCAATAAGATCTGGCAGACAGGAGATTGGCCTACTCCGTGGACCCAATCAATGGTCACTACACTTTAAAAAAGGCAACCTACAATTGTGTCAAAACTAACGGACAATCAACCTCATCTGCAATCCAATTAAAGTCATGTTGAAGGTCATCCTTAACAGACTCAAGCCACAAGCGGAGAACATCATCGCTGAAGAACAGGCGGTTTTCAACCTTCGAATCCTCTGTGAAAAGTACATGCAGCACCAACCAAATATCTAACATGTCTTTATTAACTTCAAGAAGGCATTTGACAGGGTATGGCATGCAACCTTATATGCAACCACGGGAATATACAACATTGGTTTCAATCCTGTTCGAGTCATAGAACATCTTTATGACAAGGCCACCAGCGCAGTCCTCATGAATAGTAACTCGGGGGAATGGTTTCGCATCACCATGGGAGTCCGCCAGGGCTGTCTTTTCTCACCCACTTTATTTAACATATTTTTGGAGAGGATCATGACTGACGTAGGAATAGTCAGCATCGGAGGCAGGACAGCAACAAATTTACGCTTTGCAGATAATATCGCTGGCTTAGCAGGGGACTCTTACAGCCGAACTACAAAGAAAATAAGAACGAAGAAGATAACTGTTGTTGCTTCTGTTTTGTCTTGGAAATGAGGTGCTATTGAAAGATACTTTGCATCTCATACAAGGACCATGTATCCAACAAAGAGGTCCATGGTAAAACCCTACAAGACATCGGGCCCTATGAAGATCACGTGACCACGGTAAAGAGACGGAAACTGAAATGGTATGGGCACGTCTCACGAACATCCGACCTGACAAAGACCATCCTGCAAGGCACCGTTACGGGGAGCAAGAAGAAGAGGAAGAGGTGGGAGGACAGGCCTGGACTTCACAGATACAAAAAGGGCGGCAGACGATAGGCAGAGGTGGAGGCAACTAGTTGCGAAGTCATCGGTGGTGCCCCAACGACCCTCCTGGTTAAGGGGTTGCTGCCGTTGCTGCTGCTGCTGCTGCTGCTGCTGCTGCTGCTGCTGCTGCTGCTGCTGCTGCTGCTGCTGCTGCTGCTGCTGCTGCTGCTGCTGCTGCTGCTGCTGCTGCTGCTGCTGCTGCTGCTGCTGCTGCTGCTGCTGCTGCTGCTGCTGCTGCTGCTGCTGCTGCTGCTGCTGCTGCTGCTGCTGCTGCTGCTGCTGCTGCTGCTGCTGCTGCTGCTGCTGCTGCTGCTGCTGCTGCTGCTGCTGCTGCTGCTGCTGCTGCTGCTGCTGCTGCTGCTGCTGCTGCTGCTGCTGCTGCTGCTGCTGCTGCTGCTGCTGCTGCTGCTGCTGCTGCTGATGATGATGATGATAGCTGGTTTGGGTTCGGTTAGAGTTAGGGAATCATAACCGGTTAATTGAGGTGAACTGTTTCAGTGATTAAACCTTGTCTGATGCATGAATGAATGTTATTAAAATTGGTTCAGTATTTCGAGATATTGCATTGGTTAGAATTGAAATTTCGGGGTTAAGTTTATATAATGATTTATGGTATACTTTGTGATAAAGCGATACTTTCTACGTCAGCCAACATCACGTGCTCCCATCACCCGTGTCTGGCGGGCGGTACCTGTGTAAACGTTAATGACGTAGCCTCGTGTCTATGCCCCAGCAATCACACTGGACCGTACTGTGCAAGTAAGTTGTTGTGGTCATACGGACTTGTCATTGTCTGTGCGTGCGGATGGCGGGCAAAACTCCCATGGACCTTGAGTTTTTCATATAAACATTCGCGATAAGGACAATTTAGTAGAATTTAGGCTAAATGTATGTTGCGGGGCTGATATATGATTACGTGTGCGTGCGTGTGTGTGCGCGTGTGCGCGCGTGAGTGCGTGCACATGTAGGATGGGTAATCGTTCTGGGAATATACAGTTTTGGTGTCTGGTAACTCCTGACGTAGCAACTCATATAATCAGATTATTGACATGTTGTGCGGAGCGCCAAAGTGACCCAGTGTCTTACGCCACACCCAACACTCGTGATGTTTCAGCGCCAGTGACATGTGATCCTAACCCGTGCCTCAACAACGCCATCTGTACATTAATCGAAAGAGTAATGAAGTGCACATGCGCAGAGGGGTACACCGGCCACGATTGCAGCAGTACTGTATTTTGTTCCGGTTTGGTGTCTAAGTATTATGAAATAATGCGTAGTCTAACCTACCGTTAACCTATTTTATTCACTAGTGTAATTACAATAAAATGCACATATTGCGCATTGATAATATATTATTACGCATATTGCGCATAGGTAATAATTGATGACGTCGTCGTCATCGATGACGGCGATGACGTCATCGTCGTTGTCGCCATCATCCTTATTCATAAGTCTGTGTCGTCTTCATTGCGGCGTCCGTGTGTTCATGTCCGAGCAATAATACTGGACGTCACCGTGCAAGTACGTTACTGTGCAAGTACGTTACTGGTGTCGTGGCTTTATTTTCAAAATGATCCAAGCGTGTCATGTCAACCATCTGCGGTACATTAAAAATACTAGCGAGCGCCACGTCAGCGTAGCTGGCGATGCGATCAGTCACATAACGTAGGTGTGTATGTCACGGCTGGCGATGCGATCAGTCACATAACGTAGGTGTGTGTTCGTCATTGCCAATACTTTATAAGGAAGCTGAGGTAATGTCAAGGCCGTTTCAAACACCGGATGTGATCCAATTGAGAGTAACACACGCCAAAGGTACGTCAACGTTGAGCGTGTTTTCTCGTTGAAAACAATATATTTTACGCAAATTTAACCATATTATTATTATGATGAATTGTGTTCTATATATATATATATATATATATATATATATATATATATATATATATATATATATATATATATATATATATATATATATATATATATCAAGTGAGTAAAAAACTAACCGCGTATGTAATATTCAGAAAATTTTTAACAAAATCAGCCGACTCGGCGATGCATTTCAAATTGACTAGGAAGATAAATAAAAATTAAGATTACAGAACTGTGTTTTAATATGTTTACGGTATGGCAGAAGCCATGAGAAATTAAATGTGAAAACAGTTTCAAAATCGATACAAAAACTTTTCGAGATATGATTTTTGGAAAATGAAATGTTGTTTCATTCTTACTTTCTTTCTTTCTTTCTTTCTTTATACTACTGCAGATGCCCCGAGTATCGAGAAATAAATTCTACATGGGAAGTAACATGCGGAGCGAAAACTTTCCAGTGATTTAAAAAGCAGCGGTATAAAAATTACGCTAAAAATTAAAAACAAGATTAAAAAATTAAAATAAAAAGTTAATACTTGATAAAAGACAATGTTAATGATATATTTTGATGATTATATGTGGTGCCCCATCCATCTCTTCAGTGAAGACCTGAATTGGTTTGTCAATAAAAATATTAAATTGTAGATCGGATTGTTAAAGTAGTTTTATGATGTGATAGTATCCATAGAAGCAAATGTGAAAGAAGTTTAAAAATCGATAAAGTACTTTTCGAGATCTGATTTTTTAAAGATGTCAATATTTTACAAATGTTATATGCCAAGTCTGTTTCCTCTAAATATCCACATTTAATTTTCTTAACCCATTAGGCTCCAGCATTTTATAAAAACATGTTCCTCTGTTCCCAGGATTTCTGGCAAATTTCGAGCGATTTTACTTCCTTGTGTTCAGAAATCTGTAGAAAAAAACTATTCAACATTGACAATTACACGTTGTGTTTATTTTGAAGAGTAGTAATTTCTCCACATGCTTGTATACACAGAAATAGGATATATTAATAAAATGTTGACATTTGATCACAATTTGACAAAATGTTTAAAGCTATTCTACTTTGCGACTGACATTTGTCAATGATCCCATGTTATAGCCCTATGCAACCCAACAAAGAAAATGTAACTATATGTGTTAGCTTTGCAACACTGTAAAAATTATCAAATTCTGACGGTTATTTTTCAGGTTACACCATATTTTGTCACGAAAAACATAAAAATAAAAACCGATGAAAGTCAAGATTTCCAAAAGGGCAACCCATGCACGTAACGAGCTGATGTTGTTGCAAAATGTATCGGCTAGGGTGTGGCACACTTTGGTAGCGCTTAGTTCACTAGTTAATCGCCAGGATTTTTTTAATAGTGGGTCATGTATGCGGCAGGCGGCGGCCGTTCCATAACTGGACAGAGCGGCCGGCCGCGACCGTTGCACGCTCTGATGGATTTCTTAATCATCAATGTGAAATACATCAAACGGGCGTAAATAACAATTCCTTTGCACAGCTAACCACTTGTTCATACCACTCCATAACTGTCCACTTAGATAATCAATGTGTTTTTAATGCACACCGTGCGTGCGTGCGTGCGTGCGTGCATGCGTGCGTGCGTGTATTTTTATTTCACATATATATATATATATTATGTACTTTTTGCCTTAAATAAACATTTATTATATATTATAGAAATAACAATTTTAAGCAAGTTTTAAAAGGGCGCTCGTCACCAGGTAGCATCTGCATCGTATTATTTACTTAATTATACTCGAAACAATTGAACTAGAAACATATTTAGGCTTGAGAATATGTTTGTAGATAGTCAATGTTTACAAGTCATAATTACACAATTCTTATGTCATGCTAGCACAGGAGAAGTCAACCACTTGGTGGAATATGTATTAATTATGTCCATATGAGGGGAGGAAGCTAAATTACACTTATGTGTACGTCAGTGCGTTTGTATCTGTATTTATATGCGTATGTGTGTTTGCTAGTTTTTGTTTGCGTGCGTGCGTGCGTGTGATTGGGGTGCGTTTAGGTGTATGTCTTTGTACTGCTCGACTAAAGAAAGACACAAGGAACATAAAGGACTCATCGGGCTCCAAAACAAAATTGCTTTCAGATTACACAAGACATATATGCGACCCAGGATTGTGTCACAACCATGGGTCATGCATAAACGTCACCGGTGTTGCAGAGTGCAAATGTCAGGAAAGTTACGCGGGACAGTATTGCGATGGTGGGTGCTTCAAGGGTCCTCCGTCAATTCGGCGATACAGTACAGTAAAACACCTGGCTATTCACACTTTCTCATGTTACGTGCTCAAAATTATTTCGATTATTCTAACAAACAGTTCGCATTTCGTTTGTTTCTCTGATGATATTTGTCGTTCATCGTCCTCATCACTGTTTCGACGTCACTCCGTGTCTTAAACAATCGCTACTTCTCACAATTCCTCCCTGGTATCTAGTTGCATATTGTATGTTTCTTAATTAAGTTTTATTTTAACATTTGTCGTGCTCACATATACATACGTACACTTTCATACCAACCAAACGCCTACGCATATATGCATGCATGTATGTATGTATTTATGCATGCATGTATGTAAGCGTGTATCCGTGGATCCATGCATACAACACACACACACACACACACACACACACACACACACACACACACACACACACACACACACACACACACACACACACACACACACACACATACACACGTAAACAAACATACACACACGCAAGCACGCACGCACGCATACACACACTCACACACACACACACACGTACGCACGCACGCACACACACACACACACACACACACACACACACGCAACCAAACACACATTGTATGCATGGGTGGTTGTAAGTTCACTAAATGTCGCCTCTCTGCACTGTGCACAGACGTGATGCAAGAGACATCCCGACTGAGCAAGGCCACGATTACCATCTTTGTCATCTTCGCTGCTGCATTGGCGGGGATCGTCTTCAGCATCATCCTGGTGGCGATTGTCATTAGGTAAAACGCTAATATTATATTTCCATGAAGGTCTGTATGCGACTAGTTCTGCATTGATGTGTAGCTGTAATTGGTGTGGCGAATGATTTTATTTAATATTATTCACGCAAGCGGATATGTTTTTATTTGCGTAACGTAGCCTTATGGATCGACTAAGTATTCTCAAATGTTTGCAGACAATTGTTTTTTAAGTAACAACATAACAATAACACATTCACATATGACATTCCATATGTAACATGAAGAAAGACATTGTGAAACGATTATCTGCAGTCTACTCTAACATTCATGTAACTAACAATACGCTATGCTGCTCTACACATGCAGTTACCGCACTCAACGCCGAAATGCACAACTGATCGAAGACGAAAAGGAAGAAATCCAACGACTTCTCGGGGAGCAGAAAAATTCGTGGGCCAGTCTCTTCGACGGAAGAACGTTCACCAATGCAGATGGCGATACGTTCGACAGCGCAGATTCACAGTCACGCGAATGACGCGTGGCTGCTGCCATTGCTGCCGCAGCCGAATGTCGGTGTTGTGCAACAAGGACGGATGCTGTGTCGAGTCTTTTGATTTGGACATCAACGAAAACGGTGTCGGGGATTGATACGTTCACCAGTCTAAACTGAACAGTTGGCTGGATAATAACAAAACAGCTGTCTTTGCCACGAGGGGGCGCCATGGCAGTGCAAGGCATTGATTACATTGATGACGTGAACCAAAATCATTGATTCGTTCTTTACCTGTTTTATACATGTGCGTGGCTATGCAAAATAAAACTTGACAAAGATGTTCTAATTTGATTTTATAAAGTTGTATCGGTATCATCCATCCAGCAGTTCAATTTCATTTCATTTTAAAAATAAAATGTTTAAATCTAAACAACATTTATCGGAACTTATCTATTGCAATGTGATGGTACGCACGAAACAGGTTAATGTACGATAGCATGGAACTGTGATTGTTCGCTATAGCATTGGTATTGGTCATGATGTCGACAGACACATTTCATCTTGCTAACACTTGCAGTTGTTGCTTGTTTTTGTCAACAAAATTAATTATTTTCTCATGCCCGCACGAATAAAATAATGTCTTCCTGAATGATAAAACATTTGCCAAGATAAAAATAGCCTGGTCACAGTTCAAATGAAAGTTTGTGCAAAAATTAAAAGTTTGGTTTTAAAAGAAATAAGGAATAGTGTTTTTATAATTGTCATATTATGCCACTCTTATCGTAATGATCAATGAAACATAGACAATAAGATCTTGATGATAATTTGCGTGTGCGCGTGCGTGTGCGTCCATGCGGAACTTGCGTCAACGGAAGTTGCCATGGATTATGGGACAATGTCACCAATTTTTCGGACCTTGTGAACTCGAAAATAGCTTTACGTATATAGTAAATGTAGCAGATGACAACACGACGAACAACAGCAGACCTGAAGCAGATGGACTGGTTATATGTAGGAATGTTATTCAACGTCCTGTCACTTCGCGAATGCAAAGGTTTGTAACAATTTATTCATTGAATTATGTATGTAAAAATGTGTGTGTATGTGTGTGTGTGTGTGTGTGTGTGTGTGTGTGTGTGTGTGTGTGTGTGTGTGTGTGTGTGTGTGTGTGTGTGTGTGTGTGTGTGTGTGTGTGTGTGTGTGTGTGTGTGTGTGTGTGTACATATGTGTGTAGGTATGTATGTATGTGTGTGGTGTCTACGTGTGGTGTCTGTGTGTGTACATATGTATGTAGGTATGTATATATGTGTATATGTATGTATGTATGTATGTATGTACGTATGTATGTATGTATGTATGTATGTATGTATGTATGTATGTATGCATGTATGTATGTATGTATGTACGAACATATGCATATATGTATGTATGTATGTATGTATGTATGTATGTATGTATGTATGTATGTATGTATGGTTGTATGTATGTACGTATGTATGTATGTATGTATGTATGTATGTATGTATGTATGTATGTATGCATGTATGTATGTATGTATGTACGAACATATGCATATATGTATGTATGTATGTATGTATGTATGTATGTATGTATGTATGTATGTATGCATGCTTGTATGTATGTACGTATGTATGTATGTATGAATGTATGTATGTATATATGTATATGTATGCATGTATGTATGTATGTATGTATGCACGTATGTATGCATGTGTGCATGTATGCATATATGCATGCATGTATGTATGTATATATGTATGTTTGTATGCGACTCTGTGTTCCATAGAGTCAAAATATAATGGTCAGGTTATTGAAGAATGCAATTGCGTTTCAATAATTATAAAGACGGCATTAAAAACATATAAATATTTAGTAGTAACTAGAAACGGTAGGTTAAGTAAGCTCCAAATATCAGACGAATATTAATGTGATAAGGAAGGATCGTTCTTAGCTGTGGAACTACTTTGGATCTTGTCATTTGTGACATTTTATTGACCTGGAAAATCTGTATCAAGGTCATTTGGTGTTTAAGTGAGATTCGCTGATTGCATTGCCATTGGTACATAATTATTGCTAATAAGATTTATGTATATCGTTTACAACCTTGAAGTTAAAGTTCCAGTCATAAATAAATATTATTATGCATAATGTTTGAATAACAACAGTTTTGTTAACGTAATACTGTTTGTCTAATAGTTTCCGGAACATGTACGAAGGTTAAACATTTCAGTGCTGCAATTGAACATTTCCAGTCCGCCCTTCTTGCAACCACAAAGTAACAGTTAATAACATAACTGCGTTGCTTGAGGAAGTGTCGTCCATTGTGGATGCCTCCCTATAGCATCATTGGTCCACAGGTAGTTAAAAGGATCTAACAGCATCTGCAGCTTGCTTTGGTGGTATGTTCCTCGGACTTCTTGACTTCATAAAAACTCCTTCCTGACCTCACTGACCACAATATCGCTTGTCCGATCATAAAGCAGGACGACGACGCTATCTACCGGGAACAAGGATGTCTCGAATGCATTCTTTTAAATTTTCTTTCAATGCTGACGCCGTGGCACAACCATGGAATGCATGGAAGACTAACTGGAAAGCAGTGTATCGAGTAATATGCTGTACTGTTTCATCAACAGTTAGATATATTTCAATGATTCTCATGTGTCAAATGCAACACACAATTTCTCAGACTGGGTTTTGTTTAAAGAAGCCACCTCAGCCATATCCATCTACAGTACGCACATATAGCATCAACTATCCTTTCTGTTCAAGTTTAGGGTCAACATATGTAAGCACCAACGTGGTTCCATAGCTGTAGCATTTCGTTAAGAAACAAAGAAGCACTTTACAAAAAATGTCATGCTTTTATCACAAAATGCAAATGTTTTTACCTACCTGAACTACTATGTGCTTTCCTTAGTGATGTTGCCAGGCAGTAATTAAGGTCTTTGCTTTCGTCATTGAGCTTAAACTGAAATTACGTTAAGTCCAAACTACCGCGCATGCGTGAAAATGTATATTATCAGTCGATCAGTTAAACAATGAAAATCGATGCACCTTCCCTGAAAACGTAAGCACCTGATGCACACAGTTCCCACCAGTGGCGCCACTAAGCATGCACACAATTCCCACCAGTGGCGCCATTAAGCATTACCAATGCGTCATCTTGATTATCAATTGTTGTTGCGGAGTGGTAGTAACGACAGGTTGCCAGGGCAACGCGATTGTTGTTTACGACTTGTTACGTCACTGCAATTGTGCACTTGGCTATACGTAAGATAGTTTCAAACAAAAACGAACATCATTGTGTTTGTAGATTCTAGACGCATGTTCAATGCAAACACTATCCACAATTGCATGCTGTTTAAATTGAGAAATTTCATGACAAAACTTAGGATGTAAGATGTCATTGGTGAGGGTCGCTACAGGAGTTTCTTCTTCATACAGCGCCGCAGGGTACTGCCTGCGAGTCCAACCCGTGTTTGTCACGCGGACATTGCGTCGCGCTTGAAGCAGCTTATTATTGTGACTGTCAGACAGGGATTACCGGTAAAAATTGTGAAGGTAAGCGACATAAGCTTTATTACTTATGGAAACAATAGTTTCCGAGCAAAAAACAGTAACATCTAAAAGTGTTTGTGTGTACTCGACAGTCCATTTGTGGTGTCACGATAAAAACAATTGAGACCCCCTACAAACTTTTTTGTAGGGGGTCTCCAACTGGGAAGTTTCCTACAAACATCACAGATTAACTCTAGCACATCAGCATGCCATAGTTCTCAATATGTTGCTTTGGGCATGACCAGATACAGCTATATATTTTGTCGTGATAAATTATAAGTGACTCGCCTGACAGAAGAGGTGAAACAACCGCTTGGCTTAGGATTAAGAGGTCCCGTAGGTTGTAGGTATATTGTGCGGAGAAGGTGGCGGTGTTGCACAAGTAAACAGACAAGGTTGTAGGGGCAGATCCCAAACGTGCCATGTTATATTTATTTCACACGCCGGATGATTTATTTTAGCAAATGCTAAATTGATGTCTATGTCCTCTATCGTAGCACTAGCAGTTGGTTGTCAATCGGCTTCAAATCAATTCAAATGTTCGTTTGTCACTGTGTACGCGATGACGTAAACAATAATTCCGGCTTCATCGCACCGCCATTTTGTACGCGATGACCGCGGCTTGGTGTACATAACTAGTTCCCTCGGAATCGGAACGTCCGATGTCATGATCAGAATGGCACCCGTGTATTGGATATATCATACATTTAATATATATATATATATATATATATATATATATATATATATATATATATATATATATATATATAATATTTAATTTCGTTGGAATGCAGCATACCTAGTACACGTAGTTATCAAGAATAACGTAGTGTTTGACTGCATATTATGTTTCAGATAATGCATGTAAAACACACTTTTGCCTCAACGGAGGCACATGCCACATCTCAAGAGCTGTCGGTGGAGTGCCCTCGTGTTCCTGCAAGAAACACTTCACCGGGATGAATTGTAACACAGCGAGTTAGTACATGAAGCCAGGGGAGGGTAATCAGTGCATTCATTGCCAGCGTGCCATCCTTCATAATTCATTGCCAGCGTGCCATCCTTCATCATTTATCTAAGCACTCTCCCACAACAATTTTAAGCGCATGTTAAAACGATACTAGTATTGCACACTCTCCCCCCCCGCCCCAACGCATACATTCACACACACACACACACACACACACACACGCACACGCACACGCACACGCACACGCACACACACACACACACACAAACACACACACACGCACACACACACACGCACGCACACACACAAACACACACACACAAACACACACATACAAAAATGTTTACACATATGTCATAACGATACCTTTTTCAAGTTGAGCGGATTGAAATACACACCTTTTTTCCAAAGGCAGGAGTCACATTCCACAAGTTGTTGTCAAGCCAGTGTTAACCATTTAACATGCATTGTTTCATGGCATGTGACACGGATTAATTCACTAACGTATTTTACTCATACAACACTATTACATAAAGCTACATAGACTTACCTTCAAATGAAATCAGAGTTCCTGTTCTGCCGTTCTTGCGCAGTCGAGGTAGTCCATGGGTGAGAGCTTCCCATAGACTCAGTAAACTCAGTAATCTTGGATGAACATTTAATACCCCAAACACGTTGCTTGCGTTCCCATGCGTTGGACACACAACCATACCCTTAAAGCATGACATTTGTTTCAAGGATGATATATTTACAATGTGCTGAAAGCCACGCCCCCTCCCTCCGGATGGATGATACATGGGTGATGAATAATTTTTAAAAGCATTTCGAGAGAAAGACGTGGGATACATAGGGGATGGGAGTAAATTATATGTGTGCGTGCGTGCCTGCGCGCGTATGTGTGCGTTGCTCGTACGTAAATCATAAAATAAATTAAATTAAAATAATGGCGTTATTTGTGATTCGTATGTGTCTAGGGATCAGCCAAAGTCTGGGAGGGGTTCATTGTGAAGACAGTCTTGTGAAACAGTGATAATGTGCAACAAAGATTGAGAACCATTAAATACTCCCAGCCTTTTAAAAAAAATACGCATTCCCTTTTGACTGTTGACAGTCACACTTCAGTAAATATTAAACGTTGTGGTCATGCATGAGTTATTGTGACGATGGTCTTCGTAACGTCGGTCTCGTGGCGGTTACAGAAACCAGCTGTTGGAGTAGCCCTTGTTTAAACAGTGGCAAGTGCATCAGCACTTCGACGGACCAATACGAATGCAAGTGCACGCCGACGTTCTATGGCGGCAGGTGCCAGAGTGAGTACAACAAACATAACGAAATAATTATATTTTACAAGATTTAATCAGATAGCCACCCAAGACAAAACACCCAAATGACAATGAAGCCTTTGTCTTATCGAGAGTCCAACACTTCTTCATCTCTGTGTAACCCGCCCTTCAGAGATATTTGTCAATTTTGTTTTTAAGTTTATTTACGCTGCTAGCATTTACACAATATGTAGATAATGTGTTCCATTCATGTGTTGTCCTCTGTGAGAACGAGTAACTTTCTGATATATAATCTACTTTGCCCCTTCACCAATGTTACTACGGTTTTTATATCTTTCTTGGTGAGAAAATAATATCTATATCAATATTTTCTTAACCATATCTTTAAAACCTTTATCTCGTGAGGGGGGCAAAGAGGGTCGAAGCTTAGTCACCCATCAGTTTTCCATGCTACCACGCGGGGGGCAACAGATTGTTAACCGCATATTTCATATCCCAAAGCCAAGTGGCACCATTGTCCAATACGCCACAGTGTTTCCTTTCGACGTTTGGTAGCCGATAGTCTGGCAGCGGTGACCAAGATGTTAAATAGTACAACTGCTGTTGGTGGTAGTTTATTACAGCACAGATGACACTACCATAACACGACCATAACACGACCATAACACGACCATAACACGCCCATAACACGACGATGGCGAATAAATGTGCTCAAGCATCTGATTACAGTATATTGTACGTATTCCTCTTTTTGAGGATGTTATAATTCACGTTATTAATGTTATTACAATTTTCGTTTCAGTTTATTACATATTTTCTATGGCAGACCTATATTATATTAAGTAAAGCGTTATCAAGTTTTTCACTTTTCATGATTATTGTTTGTATGGTTTTAATATATTGTTGTCATGATTACCAATGCGTGGCAGCAGTAACGACTAATCGGACTTTGTGCAAGCACTTTTGTTTATTTATTTATTTCATCAAAATAGAGACATCTCATTTATGTTATATTACGTTTATTCAGTGTTTAGTCTGTTTAGTCGTGTTTATAAAAAAAATTTACCTTTCAAACTTGTTTCATTATAAGTCAATAAATAAACAAGTAATTCACTTATATTGCACCAGATCTGGTTTAAAACTGCTGAAGGCGCTTTACATTAAAAACTACATAATTAAATTAAATTTAAAATTAGAAAATTAAATGTATTAAAATTACATTAACATTTCATTAAACAAATTCATTAAAACAAAATAATTAAATTACATTAAAATAAAACGACATTAACATAAAAAGTTTATTAAATAGTTAAATTAATATTAAGCAATTGATTTCTTTTAAAATAAATAACTAAATTGTAATACA
>BSQZ01000010.1:8087500-8097500 GCA_033239005.1 Lamellibrachia satsuma
TGTGGGAGTGCTGAAAACGCATTGGCAAGTCCGAGCAGCTGACAAGCAGTATACACCAGCATGATTCTTCTTCTTCTTCTTCCATTTAAGCTCAGGACTCTATGTTAGAGTATTTTCGAGCTGTGATTACGTAATAGGGCAACCTTGATCATGCTTGAATGACCAGCTGGAATGTTTGGCTAGGTGACTGAATCCCCAAGGTACAATAAGAAGGGTGTTTTAAATCAGTGAATACGGGGGACTTGTGCAGGATGAAACTTCGTGTATTCCAGATGCGAACGAACGTATACAACAAAACGTGGTGTTGTTGAAACAATTAAACGTGTAAACAATTGGCAAATTATCGGCCGTCCATTAGCAAGCAGCCAGATAGGCGCAATTACGTAACTAGCTGAATGTATTCTCTTGTTGTTCGTCCTACAGAGCAATCAAGAATTAAGCATACAAATGCGTTCATCTCGACGAGGTCAGCCTATATTGCCGGGATCAGTGTCTCCGTTGCCATCGTTGCATTTGCGGTAGTAGTCTATATAGTCAATAGGCGTAGGTGAGTATTATAATACTAGTTAAGGAAGAGTGTTCGGAGATCCATCCTCCCTTGTGCTTTGTAGCAACGATGCGTCAAACAGATTTGGCGGCATTGTGTCGCACAACCAATTAGGCGCATTGTTTCTAGTTGTTTTCTAGAAACGACGTGTCCGATTGGTTGGGTGACACAACCAATCGGATAACTAATCGCTCGTGTGAACTGGCCTTTACTCAATCTGGTCGAGCAGCCATGGACTGTCACCAGCCATTCCCGCCTTGTTCGGTGTTGGGCCGCTTGAACTGTCTCATCTATCGTGAATCCCAATTTCGATGTTGTTTAGTTAGTAACTCATGATTTCGGTCGACCTCGTCCACTTCGTACACTCACTTTCCTGACCAGTAAGTCCTTCTCCAAACCGTCTCTCCTTACAATATGTCTGAAAGATGCTCACTGTTAGAAAAATCAGACGTTTTACAGTCAATTTGACTAAATTTCCCTTGACTTTGTTGACTCGGACACAGCCTATCGTACCCCTAGCGGACAAACGTGCATGCTACAACTGACATCGACTCGACTTTCCAGTTTTTAACAAGATACAAATTTTTTTAACAAGATTGTCATCCCAAACAACAAATTCCAGATGGAAAGTGAACAAGGAAGCCATTGGCTTATCGAGAGTTCAACAATTTTCTCATCTATGTGTAGCCCGCCCTTATCATATATCTGTCAATTCTATTTTTAAACATATTCACACTACTAGCATTAACACAATCATTTGGCAGTTTGTTCCATTCATTTATCACCCTCTGTGAGAGAGTACTTTCTCATGTCCAACCTACACTGCTCCTTAACTAATGCTGCTTTGTGTCCTCTGGTTCTACTGCCTTCTTTAAGTTTGAAGAAATATTCCTATCACATTCCTGTTCACTATTTTAAACACTTCTACTTGTTCTCCTCTTCGTCTCCTGGTCTCTAGTGTTGTCAAACCACATTGTAATAAGCGACTTTCATAACTAAGGTATCTCAATTCTGGAATCATTTTAGTTGTTCTTCGTTGTATTCTTTCTAGCTTTTGTATGTCCTTTCTACGATAGTTCTATGAAGCGACAACTTGCATATATTTCCCGTGAAAGTTTGTAAACCAGAAAATACACAAGTTTAATTGCATTATATAATTTTTATTTTTTTATGAAAGGAACATTTGTGTTCGCCAACATATCAGCACCTACGATACCGGGAACCTTGGTTTTAACGGATAAACTTACATTATAAGGGTTTTATGATCATATTGTGCTATTCACAATTAACTTATCTTGAGCATTAGAATAGGCTGGAAGAAAGACATAATGTCATTATATTTTTTCAACAGTCAAACGGGCGTTCCTTGTAATGATGAAAGCGGCGACAACTCGAATGAAGAACCACACATCGTCGATCATGTCATCAACGCCATGTGGGGAATATCACCAACGTCATCAACATCACAAGTAACACCACCAGCGGCGACCAAAGCAAAAAATTCGCAGCCACTACCTGCCATTGAGAAGGTCAAACGTGACCTCAGAACAATTGTCACTGAGGACAAACCGGATACCCGAAAAAGCAGAAATCGCCGAATGTCAACATTCTCGAGAAAATCATCAAAATCTACAAAATCAGGAAAATTGGGTAAGAGGGATTGTCGCCAGTCGGTAGTGTAAAACATTTGAAAATGTTAGATATATAGAATACTAGAAAATTAGATGGACCATACTCAACTCAACCGGTCAACACAGTCACCGATACATACGCGTGTGGGAAACTTCTGTATAAAAAATCACATGATTAAAAATACTAACTTCTTTACGCATCTTCTTTGTGCCCAGGCATGACGCATAATGTTCGCACAAAATCTCAACAGTACCCTAAACGGCGGTTCTTTGAGTTACTCGTGAACGACCTGTGCCCATACCCAATCCGGTTTGGGTTACCCTTCTATGAGAACTAGACTCCCACCAGAATACTTTGCACTGTGACGGAGGAAAGAAAGATGGCCATCACGACAAGGTCAGGTTATCATGGGATCTTTAGACAAGCTGTACGTGAATTGGAAACACGCAAAGCTAACGGGGAACTAACAAAATAAATGTGTATGAATTAAATATTTGTTGAGCAGGTTCCTCCAACTATTACAGTTCAAGGATAAGTTAGCAACAAAGTGAATATATACATACACACACACACACACACGCACACGCACACGCACACGCACACGCACACGCACACGCAAACGCACACGCACACGCACACGCACACGCACACGCACACGCACACGCACACGCACACGCACACGCACACGCACACACACACACACACACACACACACAAACACAATGCTAAAATAACTCTTCTTATAAATACGTATGTCGTATAAGTTAGCGTCTTCTTTCAAAGTCAGTTGGCGCCACTCATACAGACTCTCGTGGATACATTAGTGTTGTGTGATTACACGAGAATAATTACACACATAATTATATACTCTAACGATGGATTTATGTTATTCGTTCGCCGTACCGACAATTGCAATGTTGGGCCTATTTAGCCCAAGGCCCGATAGTAGTAAATGACTAAATAGGCCCAAGGCCCGATAGTAGTAAATGACAATCAGCATTTGAAACGTGAATCACGCAGAAAGTAGTACAGAAACATAGGATTCTGGTACATAGGTTTGTGGTGTTTGGCTTCGTCTGCTGGTTATTTTTTCAATTTCCTGTTGTTTAATGCAAGTTCAGCAAATGCTGTGTGGAGATCCTCGTTGACTCAAAACTTTCGTCCTCTTGCGGGTTTAGCAGAGACAAACACGTCACTGTTATTGACTTGCATGCCCTCTTGCGGGTTTAGCAGAGATAAACACGTCACTGTCACTGCCATGCATGCCCTCTTGAGGGTTTAGCAGAGACAAACACGTCACTGTTATTGACTTGCATGCCCTCTTGCGGGTTTAGCAGAGACAAACACGTCACTGTCACTGCCATGCGTGCGATTCGGGAAAATATTAGTTTCGCTTATTCGACTTTCGCTCGGCTTCGTGAATCCGCCGAGAAGAGAGTAGGGCAGCAGCAGAGGCGTGGTCTCGTTGTTCCCTACTGTCAACACTCCATTCTCTGTAGGCGTTCCCGTGAAGCGCCAGCAGCCAGTCAGCGTCATTATCCAGATGCTAGACACGTTTTGTTTTGCCTGATTTAACTGGTTAACCGGAGAATTGTAGTAGTTTAAGGTTAATTCGAATTGCATCGTATCAACTGATAAAAACTAACTCTTATTTTGTGAATTAGTCAAATGTCCGGATGATATCGTAATTAGTTAATTATGTATGCCCCCAGAATCTGGGCGCATAGATAATTTCCGTCACAACGAGAACCCCACTCTGCATCCAGGCGAAGATGTGTACGACAAACGGTGGCGCCACAGCGCGGAGCCTGGATAATCGAGGATAGGAGAATATTAGTATTTTGGTCCTTCACGTGTTCACATGTATAACATGGGCGTTTCTATTTATCAGCATTTCCGTCGAATCTGCTTCAATGTGCTTAGATAGGTGAATAAAAAGTTCAGTATGTTCTTGCTGTAATGATATGTTTATTCATTACAAATTAAGATTAACCTATAATGTGTCAGGACCAATTGGAATTTGTTTAAATGCGTTGGTTAATGTTGTAGCAGTTTTTCGAAGGCGCGTCGTGGTGCCATTTGAAATTTCGCTTGTCATTTGGCACGTGTTTGTTGTTTACTTGAATCTTGTCAACGGTCGTTATGACTGTAATACTATTGGTATGTCCTATCTAAGGTTGTGTTTATACTACGAGGTGGGCAGTAAACTGGATTACCGTTGAGCCCATAAGCATACCAACTTGAAGACGATAGCTGCCGATGGTAGTGACGACGATGACGTTTATTATTACGCATTCCTCTGTTTCATACATTGCACAGTTGTACATAATACTGCAGCATGAATAAACACGAATCAACAATGTATCTGCCATTGTATTAATAATTTTTCGGTTTCGATTAATACACACAATTATTAGCTCTTATTCAAATGCGTTTAAATATACAGACAAATGCATTTGAAGTTTTGGGTGGATCAGTCTGAAACGTGTTGTTGCATTTGTGTGAGGGTACATTTGCACGTGTTCATCCGTTCATGTTCATTCGAACCATTTTAAACAATCACCGCTACATTTAAATACGCTGACTCATAATTACCACAATTCTAGTGTTTAAGATAATAAATAGCTCCAATTCGACTTCCGTGGTAAAACTACGGCCTAAACGGGTTGTTGAACTGTGAAGTGTGTTCAATGAATCGACAAGCCTACCCCCATAAGAGCAGTTTCATTTCAATTATGGGAACATAGCTACATCAAACCAAGGCTAAGAATGTGACAAATTCACAACAACGTCGTACAGTCGTGTTCTTTATTGATATAACTATACGAAGATAGATTCTGTTGAAGAACAAGTTGTCAAGCGACTGCAGCGAAAGCATCACTGAGCAACGAGGGGGTTGTTGCTTGAGGCTGTGTGTATCTTCACGTGAGATATGGAACGGGTATGCAGCGGGTTGAAATGTGCCTGTTTTCTCCTGAATCGCTGGGTCGGCAGTGCTATCTGGATGCCTCGCATCAAGTGTCTTCCTGTTGCAACAGAACATTGTTTAGAACAAACGTTATCCATCTTAGGTACAGCAACAGTATAAAATTCGAACTCCACAAACAGGCGCAACTAAATGGTTAGTGGCGCCACCACTAAATGATTAGTGGCGCCACCACTAAATGGTTAGTGGCGCCACTGGTGTGCAGTTTATATAAAATGTTGCGGTGGCGCGGCCGTTAGCAAACGGCAAGAGTGCCTCATTCGGAACAGTGCAAACGTGTATGTTATTGGTATTTTACTGATTCAAAGCTGTGATCGCGTATACATATTTAAATGACAGCATTTTAAGTAAACGCGTTTCAATGTTATCTAACCAAATTGAACACGTACACAAATTATTGCATATAGTATTATAATAGCTAAACATAAGCAAAACCAAATATTTCATTCCAACGTGTTTCGCTTTCCCAATACAACGAAGCCTTTTCCTAAACTGTTCGCAGACTAGAAAAAAATATTACATATGTGGAATTAACATATCAGTAGGATACTCTACATAAACTACAGTACATATTACTTACAGTGACACGTGCGATGTCTTCTTACTCATCGGATGTCTGCTGCACACTATCAGCTTCCCCGTGTTCAGCCTCGTCCCTGGTTTCTTCCGGCTGAGCTACTCGTGGCATTTCTGTACTTGCCACAGGTTTTACCGTGGTCTTTCCATCTTCTTCAGCTTTGTCTTCAGCTTGTTCTTGAGTTTCTTCTTCAGCTGGTTGTTCGGCAGCTGGCACACCTGTAGCTTGTTCCGGAGTTTTTCCTTCAGCCTGCTCTTCCTCCGCCTTTTGTTGTTGTTGTTCTTCTTCAGCTTCCTCCTCGGCTTGTTCTTCGGATTCTTCTCGGGCTTCTTCTTGAGCTTCTTCTCCCGCTGGACCTACTTGTGGCTGTTCCGGGGTTGGCACAGCCGTTGGTTGTTCCGGGACTGGAACATTTGTAACTTGTTCCGGGGCCTTTCCTTCAGCCTGCTCTTCCTCCGCCTTTTCTTCGGCTTCTTCAGCCCTCTCCTCGGCTTGTCCTTCGGCTTCTTCTCGGGCTTGTTCTTGAGATTCTTCATCACCCTCTGCCGAAGAACCTACTTGTGGCTGCTCCGGGGTTGGCACAGCCGTTGGTTGTTCCGGGACTGGAACATTTGTAACTTGTTCCGGGGCCTTTCCTTCAGCCTGCTCTTCCTCCGCCTTTTCTTCGGCTTCTTCAGCCCTCTCCTCGGCTTGTCCTTCGGCTTCTTCTCGGGCTTGTTCTTGAGATTCTTCATCACCCTCTGCCGAAGAACCTACTTGTGGCTGTTCCGGGGTTGGCACAGCCGTTGGTTGTTCCGGGACTGGAACATTTGTAACTTGTTCCGGGGCCTTTCCTTCAGCCTGCTCTTCCTCCGCCTTTTCTTCGGCTTCTTCAGCCCTCTCCTCGGCTTGTCCTTCGGCTTCTTCTCGGGCTTGTTCTTGAGATTCTTCATCACCCTCTGCCGAAGAACCTACTTGTGGCTGCTCCGGGGTTGGCACAGCCGTTGGTTGTTCCGGGACTGGAACATTTGTAACTTGTTCCGGGGCCTTTCCTTCAGCCTGCTCTTCCTCCGCCTTTTCTTCGGCTTCTTCAGCCCTCTCCTCGGCTTGTCCTTCGGCTTCTTCTCGGGCTTGTTCTTGAGATTCTTCATCACCCTCTGCCGAAGAACCTACTTGTGGCTGCTCCAGGGTTGGCACAGCCGTTGGTTGTTCCGGGACTGGAACATTTGTAACTTGTTCCGGGGCCTTTCCTTCAGCCTGCTCTTCCTCCGCCTTTTCTTCGGCTTCTTCAGCCCTCTCCTCGGCTTGTCCTTCGGCTTCTTCTCGGGCTTGTTCTTGAGATTCTTCATCACCCTCTGCCGAAGAACCTACTTGTGGCTGCTCCGGGGTTGGCACAGCCGTTGGTTGTTCCGGGACTGGAACATTTGTAACTTGTTCCGGGGCCTTTCCTTCAGCCTGCTCTTCCTCCGCCTTTTCTTCGGCTTCTTCAGCCCTCTGCTCGGCTTGTCCTTCGGCTTCTTCTCGGGCTTGTTCTTGAGATTCTTCATCACCCTCTGCCGAAGAACCTACTTGTGGCTGCTCCGGGGTTGGCACAGCCGTTGGTTGTTCCGGAACTGGAACATTTGTAACTTGTTCCGGGGCCTTTCCTTCAGCCTGCTCTTCCTCCGCCTTTTCTTCGGCTTCTTCAGCCCTCTCCTCGGCTTGTTCTTCGGCTTCTTCTCGGGCTTGTTCTTGAGCTTCTTCCTCACTCTCTTCCGCTGGACCTACTTGTGGCTGCTCCGGGGTTGGGACAGCCGTCGGTTGTTCTTCAGCCTTCTCCTCTGCATCCTCTTCGGCTTCTTCGGCTTTTTCTTCAGCCTTTTCCTCAGATTCATCCGCGGGGTTCTCAGCTACTTCTTTACCGGCTTCGTCACCCGTCTCGTCCGACGTTTCATCGCCGCCCTCTGGTCTGGACGAAAATAGCACAGTTCACTCATATGTTGGTAGTTATATGTTTGAAGTGTATGATATCAGTTTTCATTTCATTCGCACTATCTTAAATAGAGGCGTATCTTGCTTTACACGTTTGATAAATTCACATGCCTGAGAATGTGTACACGTAACGTCAGATCTACACTTTCGTGCACTTGAAAGCCGACGAGGGGCAACGCCATGCAATACCTACCGAGGATTCATGCCGTCCTCTCTCGTTCCCGACTGTCGCTCCAACATTTCTTTCATCAGGGCGTTTTGTTGCAGCGACACACTTAGCGCTTCCTTCAGTAGCCCTGCGTCGATATAAGATAATGCGAGTACATTTATGTAATCAACCTATATATGCAACCACTTATATTTCGCACATATAAATATATAGAAACAATATGCGTTTACAAGGTAGTTATGTAATGATGACAATAATAATAAGTAAATAAAATACGAACTTTCTTCAGTGCCATAATCACCTAGTGCTCTGTGGTACTGAACAATGGTCTAATATTAATATATACGAAAAATACAACTAAAATAGACATGAATTTAAACAACTAAAATAATCAATTACAACTAAAAGTATACATTATAATATATATATATATATATATATATATATATATATATATATATATATATATATATATATATATATATATATATATATATATATATATATATATATATATATATATATATATATATATATATATATATATATATATATATATATATATATATATATATATATATATATATATATTACTATGAGTTCAAAGTAACATAAATATCTTACTGTTGTCGTCCGCGCTGACTCTTTGCAGTACTTGTGCGAGACGGACCACGAGGTTGTTCTGATTTGTAGAAAACAATTTAAATTTAGTAAATTATATAAACATATGCGTGCGTGCGTGCGTGCGTGCGTGCGTGCGTGCGTGCGTGCGTGCGTGCGTGCACATGCGTGCGTGCGTTAGCTAACCACCCATTTTGTTTTTCCTTTCGTCAAATATTTAAACGGAAAATGAATTTGTTACAAGCCAGATGTTTAGTAGCGTAAAACATCCGAAATAAGTAATAAGCGCTAGTTCTACATGACTCTAATATGCATATAGGTGTATATCTGCCAACGACTAGAAAGAACCATATGAGGAAATCAAATAGCAAATAACTACATATTTATACGTACTGCAGCAACTAGGGGATTAGACAGTCTGGTGGCTGCTACACCGGTGTCGTCGGGGCTTGGTTCTGGTGGGCTCCGTCCAAAGCCTTGTGGGGCTCCTCCATCACTCGAAGCTCCACGTCGCGGGGCATCGTCCCCAGTGGGACCGTATCCTGGGGATGCGTAATCTTCGCCTTCATTGGGAACTTGCGGCTGTGTGCCATCATCTTGCGGGGGAAACCCGCCGTGCATGTACCTGTCTGTAAGAGACAATGCAACGCGTGGTTAAAGCTTCTTCCTCAATGGATTTAGGTTATCGGGAATCCGGTTCGTTGATGCCCAAACATGTAGTGTGTGAACAGTTTAAGTAACATCCGCAGTCGATTTAATAATAAAATGCGTACTTTTTTCAAATCATCAAAATAATTTATTTTATTCGTTATATTTGGTAAGGCTCAAAATACTGGATAACCAAAATTGTAAACACGCTAGTCAAGGCCGAGCATGGACATTTCCATCCTCTCGTCGATCACATGACAAAGTTTTCAGCGTTTCCATTTTTCATTCACAAAATCTACGCACAAAAGTTGCACAAACAAGCTAATATGTTGCAGTGGTTACTAGATAGCTTTGACATTTCGCAAAATGTATTTGAAATGAGCAAAAAATCGAACTGAGGAGGAACATTTAATTATTCATATATTACATAACACAAAACTGTTTCTTACATAATTCCTCGTCCATATAACGGTCCTTGGGCTGGCCATTGTCTGAAAATAATCCAAATAGTATAACACGCGCATATATATATATATATATATATATATATATATATATATATATATATTTCTGTTTCGGTAATTCGTCGACTGCATTTTAAAACGTGAAATGAATAACCATCGACATTGATTACGACTCATCAATTCCGCATCGACACAAATAAAGTAACATGTTCTACAACAATTATTGTGTTTATATGTATGAATATGTTTTAGTGAATAGTCATAATTAGTACAAGGCACGCGATTACTTTGAAGGGCCATCCATAACTACGTCCGGCGGGGGTGTCCGGGTTGCTTGCTCCATAACTCCGCCCACTGCTTACTACGCGTGCGCATAATTAGAGCTGCAGCTGCTGCCAGCGCTGCG
>BSQZ01000010.1:8100000-8245000 GCA_033239005.1 Lamellibrachia satsuma
TTATTTACCTATTTATTAAAACTGTATTTATATGTATTGAATTTGTATTTGTTAAGGAAATAAAAAATATAAATATTCACGTTTTAAACTTGACAAGCGTGCAAATGTTGATGGTTAGAAATTATAAATTGATGGTTTTGTTTAATGGTTTTTTATTTTTTTATTTATTTATAATTTTGCAATTTGTATGTTTTATTGTGGCATTTATAAATTGCCGATGATGATGTCTTTAGAATTGTACTGACATGTTTTATGTATGTTTTTATTTATGTTTTAGTTTATTTTTTTCATTAATATATTTTATCTTAAATTATAAAATTGTGGATGTTCCAATGTACGTGTGATCTGAATGATCGATATTCCATTTAAAATCACGATATTAACATGACGTGGTCACCATTTAAAATTAGCACAGTAGTCGCGTTTGCACCTGTACAAAAGATAATTTATACTTAGAGACGCAGTGCTAGCGCCTTACAAGACACATGGCAATATTCATCAAGTGTTTGTTACTGGAAAAAAACTTAATACTTGTAGTCACGTACTCATTAAACTGTTATCCTACTGAGAGGTGGCATCGTGTTTGGCTAATTGAAAACACAAAGAATAGTTTTCTGATGATGAGAGATGTTTGCCGAATGACGTTTAGAATACTAAACTTAAACATCGTAAAATACGTTGTCGAGGATGTTTGCCTCATTACGTTGTCACAGTCAACGGCTCTCGCTACCACCTGAAGTATCACCGAATAACGTCCATCATCATAATATATCAGTTATCTGGTCATAAATTAATACTTTACGAGAAAATATGACACTGGTGCCTCAGCAAAAGACACGCATATGTTTGGACAAAAACACAAATTGAAATCACATTATCAGCGTTACACCACCGATGTTTATATTTTACTGTAAACGTGTTTCAGACCAAACAGAGTGTGCAAATGCTAGTATTGTGAACACTTTCAAAAACAAAATTTAAATATGTCTCATAAGGGCGGGTACCACATAGATGAATAATCTCGATAAGCCAATGGCTTCCTTGTCCACTTGCCATCTCAATGTTTTGTTTCTGATGATAACATTTTTTATTTAGTTTAATTGTTAACAATTTTGTTTAAAAAAATGTAGTTAAATTATTTGGCACTTTATGTAATTTGTTTTAATTGTTGTTCATTTTTGCTAAATTAAAAAAAAAATTTTTCTTAATATCGTTAAATATCATTACATCTCGTTAAACTTCGTTAAATATCGTTAAATTTGATTAAATCGTGTTAAATATTGAACGGAAGTGACTGACCTCCCTGGTGAGCGGCGAAGAGAGACACAGCTGAGACATCAGCAGCGCCAGAGTGATGCAGCCGAGGAGAGCCGTCAACCTCGTCATGTTGGTCGTACGATGTGACAATGTCTACAACAGATGACGACAAGTGGTTGTCAGTGTTAGGTTAAAAACAGTTTGTATCGATTGTATCTCGTAGCATGTGGATGCATACATTGTTTTGAATTGCCTTTGTATGAAGTGAATGTGTGTGTGTGTGTGTGTGTGTGTGTGTGTGTGCGTGCGTGCGTGCGTGCGTGCGTGCGTGCGTGCGTGCGTGCGTGCGTGCGTGCGTGCGTGCGTGCGTGCGTGAATTCGTCCGCCGAATACATCAATACAACGTGCTGCACTAATGGTGACATTGACCTGCGGCAGATCAACAGTGCCCCGCTAAAGTGCTGCGCCTATACAGTGTATCAATCCTAAACGCGGCAGCGACTCAGTACAACCTACGTGTCGCGTACACATCACCCGTGAAAGCACTATGTCCTGGGTCGAGTTCGACTTAAAGACCAACACCGACCAGTGGTCGGTGAACAAAACCAACGTATGACGTGTGACGCATGCTCAGAGGAGCCCGGGAGGGTTGGCGCAATGTTCTCTTAAATTCACCTTTTCGTAAGATGACGTAGATAGGGTACATCCAATTGGTGCACGTATGTTCCTTTTTTCCGTCATGCATTTGTGGACATATTCAGCGAGTTCCTAACTATTGTAATATTTATTAAATTACCATTATCTGATCTCTCCTCACCTGCGCCAACCTGCCTCGTGTATGAGGTCGGTTGGTGCACCCCCTGGTGTGGGTTGGTACATCACATTAAATACATTAAAAGTGTTTGCAAACAATAATGTAATTCAACCAAATGCACTGTAAGGTCACGCATGGGCTATCAAACATCATAATCACAGTTGCGGCATATAAAATACCGTTCACCATGTTGACCACTGGTCTGTAGTCTGTAGTCGGTAGAAATGTTGGCTGGTCGGTGTGACGTACTTCTGACTAAACCGGGTCAGACAGAATGCATTCGACTTAAGCCCCCCCCCCCCCCAATACACATGCCGACTTTTAGTCACCAACAGTTTGTCTGCCGACAACTACCCATCGGAGAGGAGAACATACACATAACGACTACATTGAGTTGCCAACTGAAATAGTAGTCGCCAACATGTTGGCAACTGAAGAATCGGTATGTGTCTGGCGGGCTTTACACTGGGCGCGAGAAGTGTTAGTCGCTAAGTCGAACTCGGCTCAGATGTAGAGCCTGTAGCTCTCACCAAAAAAGGGCATCACACAGTTTGCCGCGTGCCTCGACGAAGTCTTCCACGTCGCATAAACGTCAATGTTGGCTGCCTGCCTTTGGATGTATGAGTCGTCCACAACAATAAACCTCATTAATCAAGTCACTGACTCATTGAAAAGGCCAATTGTTTCGTCAGCTGTGATTTGAAATGGTTTCAGCCGAGTTCTTTCCATGACTGCTGGTTTCACAGTACGACAGTGGCATAGTTAGTATAAAGAGCAACAGTCAGGTGGAAGTCACGTACGTGCTTGCCAACCTTGTCAGCTACAACCCGGTTTGGGTCATATAATGTGACAAATACACTTTGTTTTTATGGCTTTGGTTATTCTAAGCTTGTCATATGGTATTATAAATAGAAACCTGTGTTGTCAGCTACTTTAACTAATTTTTTTTTTTGGGTCATGCCCGTCCATTCCGGGACGTGTGCCATTGCTAATTTAATGGTGTACTGGTTTCAAACAAACAACTATGAACCCCAGGCGTTTTTAGATTCCCCAAATCTTCACAGTCTGTATGCTATATGTGTTTTATAAGTACATCGAGGAACACAAGTTTCTTAGTAGGCTTGCTGCAATGTCAGCGTATGTAATGATTTCATTAAATTATATTTACCTTAATATTTTTACCATTTATGTCCACACAAAATGGAGATCTTAAAATAAAAGTGTGTCGTCAATTTCTTTGTCGATTTACCAAAAATAGTCGTTATATCATCAATATGCAGTATTTTGCATATGTAAATAAACCATGTGCAAATAAAACATGTGTAAAAAGCATATTATGTAAGCATAGCATATGTAGAGAAACCATATGTAAACAAACTACGAATGTACAGTCTTACTTATTGAAGGACGATCACCACTGTTTTATTCACAACAATTATGAGTAAGCTTTTAAAGCAGTATAAATTATGTTGGGCCTCACAAACATGGAAGATGCAAATAGACACGTGTGTAAACAATAACATTAAAGATGCTGCTTCAGTATTTGCAGCCGGAACCTTTGTTGCTAATGACTGATTCGATACGTTGCCATATGCTCGAAATAAGATTTTTACAGTACTCGCGTGATATTTCAAAGACCCAAAGAATTGTGATTGCTTCAATTAACTCTGGTATTGAGATAGGCTGTCTTGCAGCTACGTTGTCCTTAGTGGGTTGCCACATATTCTCTATATGGCTCAGGCCAAGCGCCTTACCCGGCTAAGGAAGGACCCGAAAACTGGCACTCGAGAGTCACAACGTTATTGAGCGTGCAGTGGGACATGGAGCTTTGTCAGGCATGAATGTTTGACAGTCCAGCAATGTCGTCTGATTCAGTAGCGTGTCACTCATAATTACTTATATTTTTACAAAAGTCTTTGGTGTCCTATCAAATGATCAAAAGACTTTACGCCAAATGTCTGCCGACGGTGACGAAATATCACACGAATACTGCAACAATCATACTTCGCGCATTACCGCGACGTGTCGAATCAGTGGTCAGGTAACAGTTGCAAATACTGAAACTGCATCTTTTCTCTTATTGCTTACCTGCGTTTATTTTTCATAGTTTGTGAAACCCAACATCATTTTATAATGCTTTAAGAGCTTAATCATATTTTTTTCTGAATAAAACTGTAGCGGTCGTATTTCGTTGAGCAAGACAAGACAGTACATAGGCAAAGTGTAAACAAACCATAATTTTATGTAAAAACATATATAAACAAACGATACATAAACATACATCTGCAAACAATTCATATGTAAACAAACCATATGTGTGCAAACTGTAAGTAGTCAAACTGTGTGTAAGAAAACCCAGTATCTGGGAACCATATTTCATACTGCGTTACTGTTTCGTGTTAATTACAGCGGCGCAAACGGGTTTGAGCTGGTTCGAGTCGTAGTTTCTGACTCGACGACGACTCGAGTCGCCTGTTTTTCTGACTTGCTCACAAACAAACCAATACGAACTTTCTGTTACTGAGAAAAGTGTTCACATATCAGATAGAGCGGCTTCCAAGGGCGACTGGAATAACGACGCGCCCCGGCAGTCGTTCAAACACTTACCTACAGTGCTGGGTTTGTTTATATTAAGCGCTTTGTGCCGTGATGCGTCTCGATCTACCTGTGGCTCAGCGAGTGTGAACTCTCTGGGAGTGCCGGGGACAACTTGGACTCCTCCGTCTTGATTGTAACTCGCCACGTGTGACCAGTCTATTGGCGGTTATCTGCGCAATGGACGCCGTCAAATATTACTCAGTGTGTCCGGACGCCGTACACAAAAACACAGCATCACGCGCTCGCTTTCTCGCCGTACAGGTGCGATGATTTATTAAATAACATAAATCGTCCTGAATGTCTGGCGCCGCGGTTTGTGTTGAGAGGAATCTGTTATTTAGACGCATTCCTTCCCGAAAGCGTCATGTGGTTTAAGGAAATATGCGAAACCAAAAAGGACGTTCCGCTGTTGCGAACTGCTTAGTGAACAGTTGGCTATGTCGCACATCTACGATATCTGGCGGCATCGTGCATCCATTCCTACTCGGCACACGCGCCCTCGCGCGGGCATATTCACACGCACGCACGTATTATAGCACGCGCGCGCGCTCGCATGCATGCACTTTTTCTCTCTCTCTCTTCCCTCCCTCCTCCCCTCCCTCCCTCCCTCCCTCCCTCCCTCCCTCCCTCTCTCTCTCTCTCTCTCTCTCTCTCTTTCTCTCTCTCTCTCTCTCTCTTTCTCTCTCTCTCTCTCTCTCTCTCTCTCTCTCTCTCTCTCTCTCTCTCTCTCTCTCTCTCTCTCTCTCTCTCTCTCTCTCTCTCTCTCTCTCTCTCTCTCTCTCTCTCTCTCTCTCTCTCTCTCTCTCTCTCTCTCTCTCTCTCTCTCTCTCTCTCTCTCTCTCTCTCTCTCTCTCTCTCTCTCTCTCTCTCTCTCTCTCTCTCTCTCTCTAAAAATAAATGCAATTTTTACAGTTATACATTGCTTTCTATAAAGTAAAATGCTTAGGGTTTTCGCAAATATGTTTCGACAAACCTTCCTTTTTTGTCTACTAGACGTTGTACTTGTTTATGAACGTTTGCAAGGACCGGATACGAGATATATCAGAAAAACACCATAGCTTTTAATCTCATCAAATTTATCATTACAAGACACACAATGGAAAATGCGTTTGCTCCTTGTTTCTTATGGAAACAACAATTTTCATTTTGAAAGGTTTTTGTTGTGCGAAATGTTAATAAATGTGCATTTCAACTGCATACGAACCATTAATTATGAAAGGTTTGTTTTTTCTTGTAACAAACTTCTTTCTTTCAGTCAACTGATCGATTGAAATAGATATGTAGTCGACTCAGTCTTTCCACTAAACGACAAAGTTGGGGTCGTCAAGAGTTAGACACAGCCACTCCTCTACTACCGCAGATGTTGACTGTGCTTACTCCTTTGTCGCCGACCGACCCGCTGAGCCGTCTGTTGCGGATGACTGACCGCGTTATGTGAGTCTAAAATTAACCTAACTTCGCATCAGAGCCGCAATAGCGATGTTTCCACACGGACCTGTTTGTGAAAAGGCGATGAGCAAGTGACGAATAGGTGGAGGGTAGCAGCCAGGGTCAGGGTAGCAGCCAGGGTCAGGGTAGCTGCCAGTTTCTATAGAGAGGTTGCATATGTGTGAGCAGAAATTCCCAGGTGCGTCACCAAAATGCAATCTCCTTTTGTAAAGGTTTGTGATATACGAACACGGAGCAGTGTGTCACAGATTTATGTGGCAATAAATGTTTTTGTCGCTTTGTCGTCATCCATGTTTTGGCAGTGTTTCAACTCCACAACGTTGACACGTCTCTTCCAAGTGTCGACCGAACGATGACAGAACAGCTATGTTGCCTCGATGTATCTCACTATTTCCTGTATAGACAAAATAGAAATTCATTGTCACTATTGCATAACATTGTGTCATGTGATTCAATGGGATGGGTGTGTGCGTGAGTCAATGCGTGCGTGCGTGCGTGCGTGCGTGCGTGCGTGCGTGCGTGCGTGCGTGCGTGCGTGCGTGCGTGCGTGCGTGCAACATAATAACACATGTAGCCATCACTAATTGAGCGCACGTAATTTCAAGAAAACGGTATGCCGAATCATTATATAATGTGTACGTATTAACACACCGTTTGTGGCGGGTAGTTATTTCTTTTATTTCTACCACCAGGACCTGTCCTAACCACTCATACCTCCGCAATGTGTGTGTGTAACTTTGGTATATTTAGAAACGAAGACGCGGAGGGCGAATAAACTGCATACTATGCCACCTTGATATGTATTCCACAACAGGAAACGGAATTAGTATAATACACAAGATGCAATCTAAGCATGCACGTTGTGTGAACACAACAACACACGCAGTAGGTTAACGTGAGTGATTAGGCCATCGTTACCGCCTTTCAGGGCTACTGCTACCTCAACATCGTCTAAGCCGAAAGTCACCGTAAAAAATAGATTATGACCACGACACTTTTATCATGAGGCAAAAACATGTGGACTGCCAGTCCACCGTTTCGTCAATGACACTCTCCATACAATCAATGACGCTTTCAACGACACTATAAAAACATGTGGACTGCCAGTCCACCGTTTCGTCAATGACACTCTTCATACAATCAATGACGCTTTCAACGACACTATAAAAACAATATTGTTAGCAAAGTGCTGTCAACGACATTGTCACAAAAACAACGACACCGTCAACGACACTGTCAACGACACCGTCAACGACACCGTCAACGACACCGTCAACGACACCGTCAGTGACACCGTCAACGACACCGTCAACGACACCGTCAACGACACCGTCAACGACACCGTCAGTGACACCGTCAACGACACCGTCAACGACACCGTCAACGACACCGTCAGTGACACCGTCAACGACACCGTCAACGACACCGTCAACGACACCGTCAACGACACCGTCAACGACACCGTCAGTGACACCGTCAACGATACCGTCAACGACACCGTCAACGACACCGTCAACGACACCGTCAACGGCACTGCCAACGGCGGCACTGTAAACAGAACAGGTAAAACAAGTAAAATCACAGATAAAGAGTGTCTCAAAAAGAAAGTAGATGGAACCAAATTATCAATGAACGAGACAAGACCAGATTATACGATGGCGTCATTTAATGTTCTAATCAGTAACTTTGATAAGTTATCTTTGACTGTTGTATCTGTTGTTTTTGTCCCGGGATTGGAACTTTGCAAAAACAAATTACTGACATTGGTGTCGCTGGACATACAATATATCTTTAACTAAGCTATATCATTATCATTCATCATAAGTAGTAAATGTCCAGAAAAACTACTTAAAACATGTTGTGTCATGTAACCCTATTCAACATGGAATCTTTATTGGGTTTTTTTGCAGATTTTATGTTAGTCTTAATTTAAAATGTTTAAGGTATTTTGTTTCAAATTTTAATCTCAACTCGTTCGGGAGATAATTGATGTAAATCAAGTAATTTTATATAGCGCTGAACAAATTACAACATCATGCGACTACGGTAGTGTGAACTCGGTCTGTCTGTCAGGTAGTTAACCTCTTCTCTATGCGGACGACAATCCGTCACAAGTGACAACGCAGCTATAATGAAGGCGCGACCATTGTCATTTGACACAACCAAATATGACGTTTTTTGCAGCTAATGAGATACCCCATCCCCCAGTGCACCACCATTTTGGCGGTCGAAGTAGGCATTTTGGGTCTACTCATTCAGGCCGCAGACATATGTTTCCGCAATGTCCATCTGTACGGTTACAAACATTTGCTGGTCAGGACATCATGCTTTGATCTTACCCGACAGAAGAAGGAAATATATCTTTGCATCTGGATTTTCCTCGTCGAATTAAATATACATGTATCGACGATAGTTATATATTTTTTTGCATTTCGTTCCTTCTTCCAACTGCCCTTCACCGCATAATTCTTGTATGGGAGGAATTATCCGGTCTATCCATCAACTCATTCACTTCTAACTACAAACGACCGGCCTTCACACGTGTTGTCTTTTGTCTTGCGAGCTGCTGCAACGTCTTAGCGACCATGCTTCCTGTCCGAAGTTATGTCCTGTGAAGAATGTTCTCTTTGCCTTGACTAGAACTCCCTCACATGTTATTCATATGCAGCCCTTTCTAACGTCATGTTTTTTGCAGGACCCTGTCCGTCCTTCCTCAATATTACGTCAGCACGGCGTACTGACATTGGTAGAACGTTGTTAGTGGGAGTAATGTCGGTCCTGTTTGTCACGCTCCTTCTTCCTGATTGTACTGCCATTGGTAGAACGTTGTTAGTGGGAGTAATGTTGGTCTTGTCTGTCAGGCTCCTTCTTCCTGATTGTACTGCCATTGGTAGAACGTTGTTAGTGGGAGTAATGTTGGTCTTGTCTGTCAGGCTCCTTCTTCCTGATTGTACTGACATTGGTAGAACGTTGTTAGTGCGAGTAATGTCGGTCCTGTTTGTCACGCTTCTTCTTCCTGATTGTCTGTGTTGTACTGCAACTATTTCTCGAAAACCCAGACACTTTGCTACAGAGCCTCTTCGTGTCCTACCTTAAACCATTGACCTGCTTTGAGGCATATTATATCCTTTCCCTGGGGAGCCAGCAGTCAGTGTGATATCTGTAGCACCAGCATATTACCTTAATGCTACTGATGGATGTAGCTGGGTTAAGTTAATCTTCATGACGAGATTTCCATTGAAGAAAATAGGCAAGGACAAATATTGTCCATAAGATAATAAAACTATGAATTCAGATTATAAGTACTAATAGCATAAATTATGAATGGTAACCCTTACGTGATGTTGGCCTTGATATAGCGGTCTATAAATATATGTTGTCTTGTCTTGTCTTCTAATGTAAACGTAATCAGTACATTTCACAATGCACGGATACACCTTCCTAACTGCATGTCTAGTGTTACAATCGAGTTTGAAGGTGTATATTTTGTATTTTTTACTGTATTTTTTTGGAGATACGCCTTTTCGTCGGTGACATTGGACTATCACTTAAAACAGTATTCCATAAGTATGAAATTTAACATACCGTATTTCCTTATATTTAGGTTTAATCCCGTCATTATTTTTCACAACTCTTTCCTGAACATTTTATGAAGGGATCTTTTGTCTAAATACATATTACACACCTGTAGAAACATTCATAGATAAATATAGCGACCCTTATAAACCGGTGACGACGAACACGCAACAAGTGGTCACTAAAGAAACAATACTGTGAAGCTTTTTGTTTGTTTGACTAGATTTTTATATTTTACACCTCAACTGCGCCGTGTACTCAGAAATAAAAAAAACTGCAATAATGTTTTTGCGTGGTCGTGATTCCAAATTTGGAAACTTCAAATGGACAAATTGTAAATATTATATGTGTATTTTGTTCATAATTTTATATCGCCCACAACCGATACAGTTATACAACTAGTATATAATTATATTATCCATTTATTTTTTGTTTCAGTTTCCCGTGGCTATTGTGTATAGTCACGTGTTGTTGGTAAGGACGATTTGTTTATTATGAAGCAAAGAGTTTAATGTGAATAGACATGATGATATGCAGCTCCATCGAAATTCTTGTGTTCGAGCTTTAGTTCACGCTGAACAAACCCACACATAAAGAAGTGATAATCGCGTCAAAAGACTAGGTTGATATGCATACGAACCGATAATAATCATTCCTAATAACAATGTCGTAACATCGTACCGTATAACCAATCGGAATTTGCCACCAGCGTGGTTTTATCTAATATAAGCTTCAGTAAAATGGCGCCACACAGGAGAAAGTCGCATTCACTCTTACTTGCTACAACAATGTCAAATTCATACATGTCTTCAAGCGTATGTTTCAGTCAAGTATGACGGCAACGTGGCTGACTGTTTTACTCTACTCTAACATTGTCCTACGGTTTTGCACCTTAGTGTTTTAGTGATGCTAGTTGGATAGAACATGGTGGGAAGCCCTACCATAGAAAATATTGCCATCTAGCATAAGTGATTCAGAAGTTATATAGTTAATTAACGAGTTGCCGCCATCTTGGACGCCATCTTGAACGTGTGAATAGGCTATTGCTACGAACAGTGACATCGCATCTGAAAGCACATTTAGGAAAGGCAGAACACAAACACCCACTACCACAAAGACATATTCACAGGTGTATCGTCTCACACACACGAGAATGCAAGTGCAGATGTACACATAGTCACATTACAGCCCCACGCACGCACACATATAACACACACGCGCACGCACGCACTCACGCACGCACGCACGCACACACACACACACGCACGCACGCACACACACACACACACACACACACACACACAAACACACACACACACACAATAAATTATGTCAAATGTGTCGTTGACGAATTAACCAGCGCCGCCCAAGTAACATCGCAATCGTCTCTGCGCCAGTATACCGCTTTGTGTACAGAACACACCGTCATCACTGTCATTAGTTTGACACATTGGTTATATTGTCCGTATTCACGCCCAAACCTACTTAATCAGCCTAGCGGATAATGGCTTTCTGCCGTCGCTTGTGCGTTGTGAGCAGTTGTTCGTGCATGGGTTTTTGCTAGTTTGAACGCAGCTACTATAATGCGAGCGCGGATGCAGCAGCTGGTGTCGCAGAAATGTAGGGATTATTGATTTTCAAACTGGCTTCTACTACTTAATAGTCATTGGTGAATGGATCCGCATAGGATCAGGTTTAAAAAACATTTCGAAATATCGATCGTAAATAACTGTGATCACGGCAACGTGCTATGCATTGTTTTGTGCAATACAAAATATGATATCGGTATTTTGTGTTTGTTTGTCGGTTATGTATGTCTAGCAAAAGAAGAAGCGAATGGCAGCCGTTAAGATGTTATAAATAGCTCTGTGCGTGCTGGCGAGCGGGTGGACGTGAGTGTGTGCGTGCGCGTATATCCGACTACGATGTTCGTGTGTGCAAACAGGATACATATTTGTACACGGACATTCACTGTAGCCGGCCGTCGCCACCGACCGGCTGTGTCACATGTCCACAGGTGTAATAAGCAGAACGCTTCAAATGGTATCATGTTCTCACATCTAACAGAGAAAGTCGTCGAAACGTTGAGCATCTGACAAATGTCACAGCCAAATCACGTCGCTCTAGACCATGTGTTACAATGCCCAGAACGGACACGATGCACTGCTGAAGCAACACTGTAAACACGACATCGCTAACAACATCACTTTGGTAATGATATTGTTAAAATCTACCATTGAATTGCTTGCATCAAGAAATGTGTGACATGGTCTAATCATTATGATGCATTGGCATTAGATAATGATTTTCTACAAGAAAACCAGATAAAATAGCAATACAAAGTGTCCTAACTTTGCCATGTGATTGGCTATTTTGAGCCTTTCCAGAGCTAAAGACTGAAGCCAATTCTCTTGATGATTTGTAAAAAAATACGCAATTTTTATTAAATCGACTGGGGCTATTACTTAAGCTATTCACATACTACATACTATTTTATTAAGACATCAACGAACGGGATTCGCGATAGGCTAAATCAGTTGAGAATGCAGTTTTACCGTTTTGCATTTTATTTGATGAATAGAAAAAAACATACAGTGTGTTGACCAATACAATGTTCTTTCCGAAATGCTATTCATAGAACAAGGCAAACACAAATGCCGGATGTTCGTGACTATGTACACCAAACTAACATAGCTTTTTCATTGAAGACAATAATTGTAAAGAAGAAGCAAGTGTTAGAAGAAATATAAAATGTAAGTTTTATAATATATTTATTTACTTATTTACATACATATTATTTTATTTTGTATTATTTATAACGTGTTCAAAATTATCACTTTGTATTTTCAAGTAACTTGTCAGTTCTTGAAGTGCGCATATGAATTGTCGGAAAGGGCAACGATTTTTTTAATTACACAACCAGAATTGCAGAGCGTAGATTGTGTATAAATAACAAACGGTATATAGCTTTGATTCACGCCAGTCTGTTTAAGACCTTGCTAAGGAAAGGCTATAAAACCTGTCCTGTCCTGTGGTATTTACGATGTCATTTATACTATTTGCAACGCACTTAATATAGATGTCTTCTCTTGAATGTAGGTCATACTTGTTTTGGTTTGGTCAGAAAACTTCCCTGCGTCATCAGATATTTCACTGGGTTTTTCCGGAGTTTCGTTGTGATTAATTGTTAGGACCGACACGTAGCAGGTTGGTCACCCTGTGATGTATTCGTTGTAGTTGTGTACAATGCGCTTGACTAATAAAACACCTATCACTGTCACTAATTTACGATATTGCGACATTTATAAATGCCCTATTAACACAACTGTTAAGGTTAATTCACTTCTGCGCTTCAGCAAACAACGATTGCTTTCTTTGTGAACGTCACTAATATCCAAATCAATGAGACACTGGACATCACCAACAAACGACCTGAGGAGGATACAAAACTTAACGCACAAACCTAAATACGAGTGATTAATGAAGCTGTTGAAGTTCGTTGCCACATCCATATGTTGTTGTTTCAGGGCCATGATTTACAAGTACTTCTACGCGGGGCCCAGTGACGCCTGTAATTGCCAATATGTCAATGTCACAGTTCCAGTCTCCGACAACATACAAACTGGAACTATAACATATATGGACGAGATACGTGAACGATAATGTTAAAGTGGACTATTAAATGTTTCGCTTCGAGAAATTTTTTGACAGCGATAATGTGTGGGATTAGATAACCTTGGCATTTCGATTTTATGAATAGCCAAGAAAACTATACAAAGTTTTGACTGTTGACCAATACAACGTCCTTTCCATGTCTTCGCTTCACGTGGTTTTGTAAATTGTTTGTTTTCACATTTCATATTGTATATTGTTCGTTTTCACATTTCACATCGTATATTTTTTGTTTTCACATTGGGCATCGCCACCTACCGAGCAATGTCTGGGGAAATGCTACTCTTAGAATAAAACAATCAGAAATGCCGGATGTTTGTGACTAGATATATCAAACAAACATAATTTTTTTTGTGAAGACAATAATTGCAACGAGGCAAATATTGTAGGAAATATACAATATAATATATAATATGTAATAATTATTTACTTACATATTTATTACTTATTTATTTATGAAGAGTTCATAATAATTAAAGTGCGAATAAAGAATTGCCTAAAATGATAACGATTTTCCAAATGTCACTGTGATAGCTACAGTAGATTGTGTGGTACAATATAGAAACCAAATGGCATAAATATGTTTTGTTTAAATATGGGAAATATTTCAAAACGTTATGTTTTTGTATGATCGTGTCGATCGAGGACCTTCCCATTACCTGTGTAGAATTGTGTGGACATCTCTTGTGCATCACAGCAATTAACTCGTCGTGTTCTGCAATTGTCCGACTTGCCTCTGACACCAACTCTGTCTATCTTGGAACTATCATTGTCACTTTGGTGGATAACAAGAAGTTCGCCGTTGTTATGACTAATGAAATCATGAAATAAAGTTCTGTCACTCTGCAACATTTCGCGATGCATACGTTCGGACTCTGCAACATTTCGCGATGCATACGTTGGGTACATCATAGTTTATACCGCTTTTGGGTTTATTGGTTTGCATCAAAGCAGCCACACCGTTCGTCTTCCCGGACATATTGTCGGCACCAACGTGTGTTTGGTCGTGTTGAGCTGTTCAACCTGTGTCTATAACAGCGGACTAGCGCAAGCAAACTCAAAGAATTCTTCACGGCTCTTCGCTTTTCATCTTTCAGGACAAAGATTAACTGTTCTTTGTTTGATATGTTACAGGCTGATGGAATAAAACCTCCTTTCGTATCTCGGGCATGATCTTCTGTTGGACGTATTACGGGCATGATCTTCTGTTGGATCTGCTCACCAGTGATGGCAATATTTTCGTTCTGTATTATCTTCGAAGTTTACAGGACGTAGTTTTTTGTGTGTAGCAAAATGCTTTTCTAAAACCACAAGGCTGGCATCGTGGCGGTGGCTTGTCAGTGCAATATTCTGCTTTCCCCATGAAAATACTAGTTTTACTATGGACAGCATTACGTACATTGGGCTTGCTTTGTGTTTCTAAAGCCATGACTCAAAACATATCGCGAATCAAAATACATGTAAACGGCAAACTCTTTAATTTTGTCAGACATGATGTCGTTAAATTTATTATACATGTGAGTTAAATCCGAACCATACAGTGACGTTTATATAACAACGCGTTTGTAACGCCATTCCCCTGGTTACACGTTGTATAGATGATCACGATATCGAGGATTACCTAAATTTGATGGAGATTTTGTTTGAGTTAGCTTGTTCGGAGCCACCAGTACACAATATCTTCGATATTCGACATTTGAATCGGGTTGTTTTCATGTGAACGCATTACTTGTGTACGACAGTTAACTAAATTTATAAACGACTACAGAACGGTCAGCACGACCTAAGGTCACGCCGACTTAGCTATTTATGACATCTACACTATCGCCATTCATTGCAAATGGCATCAATAGCTGTTCAGGTCATGCCCGGAGCATCACGACCTCAAAACGTATGTACAAATAATGAATCATCAGATTTCGACATATCTTAGACCCAGTTGTCTGTTTGCTGAGTTGTTATTCTATTTTGCAACTCCCTTTATGTACTGTACTATCTTACAGACAGTGGCTCTCCAAAGTTTGGTGTTGGATCCACAACTACTGTTGTTCTTTTAAGCTCATTGGAATAACTACTTGATGTTGTACGGTAGCAGACGTCAGAACATCTTCATGGGCAAATTCAGGAGTTATCCTTTGGGTGCTTTGGTATGTTGTAGTATAGCGCGTGTCTAGGGCGCGACACACTGGTAGGAACACTCGGCTTGCATCATATGAGTGAGTAGGAAAGCACTGCAGTCAGCCGAGAGGAGGTGTGCGCCATATCTCCTCTCATTCCGCCACTAGTCGCTTTTACCCTCGCTAGCCAGTGGTAGTAGTATGTACTCCTGGCAGATCGCGGATGTGTCCGTTTATCCAGCACCAGTTGTCTACATACGCTGATTATTTCTACTTTGTCCCACTTCCTGTCTTGGTCGATGTGTTTCTGGGAACCAGACGCACCCTCGCCCAAACGTCAAAGAGCGTTTCCAGGAATGCCTATCATTATATGTCTGACCCACAACCACAACCAATTACAATTAAGTTCCCGCGGCGGGCCCCGTAAATAACCGGCGAGTAATAGTATTGGTCAACACAGCAACTGCCAAATCAACAGGTCGATCTGCCAGGGGTACTGACGTAGTCAAAAGCCCCTGGCGTCGAAGGTAGATCTGCCAGGGGTACTGACGTAGTCAAAACCCCTGGCGGCGAAGATAGATCTGCCAGGGGTACTGACGTATTCAAAAGCCCCTGGCGGCGAGGATGGTCTCCTTCTTCGGGCCACCGCTCATTAGCGGGACATTGGTGCCATCTATCGAATTCGGAAAAAACTACTTTCATTTGTTTTTTTTATAACATTTAAATATATCGACAACTGTTCTCATACGCAGCACTTATCACACTACTACTGTGACGGTCACATGACTCGTTTTGCTTTATGTGTCCTATGTCCTACTTTATGTGTCCTATGTCCTACTTTATGTGTCCTATGCCCTACTTTATGTGTCATATGTCCTACTTTATGTGTCCTATGTCCTACTTTATGTGTCCTATGTCCTACTTTATGTGTCCTATGTCCTACTTTATGTGTCCTATGCCCTACTTTATGTGTCATATGTCCTACTTTATGTGTCATATGTCCTACTTTATGTGTCATATGCCCTACTTTATGTGTCCTATGTCCTACTTTATGTGTCCTATGTCCTACTTTATGTGTCCTATGTCCTACTTTATGTGTCCTATGTCCTACTTTATGTGTCATATGTCCTACTTTATGTGTCCTATGTCCTACTTTATGTGTCCTATGTCCTACTTTATGTGTCCTATGTCCTACTTTATGTGTCATATGTCCTACTTTATGTGTCCTATGTCCTACTTTATGTGTCCTATGTCCTACTCCAAAGTGCCTAATCTTGGATTTACAATGGCGCACTCTATGGGAATGAAGCGAGTGAAAGTGAATACTATTTTTTTGCATTTTCAACCACCGTTGTTTTAGTGAAATAAACATCAGTGAAAAAGCGTACCATTTCCATAATTGCTTACAACTTTCCCAATAATACGTCGCGAAAACGCACCTAACTGTTACTTTGATTACACATAATTTACAAATTCCATGTAACTAATGTAATTCATACACCACCTCTTCACACGCAATAAGTAGTTGTTTAAATATATGCTGGCAACTATTGGTTATGAATGGTATTTACAACGGTGAGGTTGGATGTTCCAACAAATCGGACAATTTCCCGTTCGGACACTAAGGAATACGGTATGTGTTTCGAACAGAGGCAGAGACGTTCGACCGTCCAATATTGTGAGGTAATTTTCTGTCTAAGACATTTACAGTGAAAACTAAGAATCCGTTTTCGAGCTATGTGGTAGTGTTACTAAATGAATATCCGCGATCCTAAAAACGATTTATAGCATTATGTCCATACGTATAAACATAACCAGGGAAGTTAATAATATTGCTGTTGAAAGCATTAGCAGTAATGAACCAAACAACATTGACTGAATTAATATCAGATATTTTAATCAAAGTTGAAGCAATTCTCCATGACCATATGTCACTGAAGCAAATCTGCACCTAATACATAGTGACCACCATAGTGACCACCATAGCATCTTAGGTTATGTGAAACTCAATTACAACATTTACGGTCGCTTCGACTAAGCCTCGTCTCACACGGCCAGTACCTCCTTCAAGGTAGGATTTCCTTCGTATGCGACAGGATAGATGGGGTAGCGCTGACGCAGGACGCCGACATCAGGGATGTCCCGCAAGAAGATCTGGTGTCCGGAGTAGTAGTTGGCCACGACTGACTGGCCGTTCCTCCTGAGTACGCCGACCTCTCTCTCTGTCGATGTGTCTGCCGCATTGAGCTCGTTCAGTTTCCTGCTGTAGAAGTTGGCCGGCGTGATGCAGAAGTCTCTCGAGTTGGATCCGTTGAATGCTGTCTCCAGCGTAAGACCACCGTAGCGACCGTCCGACGAAACAGTCTTACCAAGATCCGAAAACTCGTCCCCCTTGTGCTGGATCCTGTGCGGGTTCCACCTCGACAGCGGAGTAATATAGACGATCTCGAGCGGCACGGCGTAAGTCCAACGAGACTTCGACTTGATGCATTTTCTTCTCGGTCCTGTGCCCACGCAGTCCGTCTCGATTTCAATGGCCGGTACCTTCCTGTTGGTCGTCTGCGCCATGAAGACGTTCTGGTCTTGGAAGGAGCGGTACTTGAAGTAGCGGCCCATCGCGTAAACTTCCGTATCGCCGAAGATGCGGTGGTAGTAAGCCGAGTTCAGTTTCTTCACACCCTTCTTCTTGCCGTTGTACTCACGCGCGAAGCGACCAAACGACTCGTCGTATAGCTGCAACAAGATAGGATGAGTACATACAATGCTATGTTTACCTGCAATGATATGTCGCATACATTCGATTACGTAGCCAGGACTGTCTCACAGACATATAGATCCGACCAAAGCTGCAACACAATAGACAGTACCCGGGCCTGTCACACCATTATAGAAATAGAAATATTTGTTTTCTCACTCAAGAAAGAAATTCGAACTAGAGGGCATGAAGTGTAACAATAGTAAAGGATCAGCGTAGATTAGCTATCAGGAAGTATTCGTTCTCACAGAGGACTATAAATGAATGGAACAAATTGTCTACAGGTTGTGTAACTGCTAGCAGCGTGAATATGTTTAAAAACAAGGTTGACACATATCTCAGTAAGGCGGGTTACACATAGATGAACATTGTTGGACTCTCGATAAGACAATGGCTTCCTTGTCCACTTGCCATCTGGACATATGCATTGGATGGCAATCTTGTTAAATCTTGTTAAATAACTCTCATCCATTATTTCGTTATTACACTGCGATCGAACGGTGACCAAGATGGAATCATTCTGTTCTGTTCGGATGAGTTACAGGTAGCCACAATTATATATACTTAAGGTGTATATATTAGGTTGACTGACACCCAATAACTGAATACATATTTAAATGTATTCAAGACAGATTACGTTAAATGTTATGCGAACACAACTATTTTCAGTAGTATTCGAATGCGAAAATGTTTTAAATGTAAACACATTAAGCAATAAACATATACATTTAATTTATCATGTGCGTAAGACATTGTATAAGTATCTGACATATATTGCCACGTGTTAACCGGCTCATGTGTCTTATATCAATATTATGAGAAAAAAAATCTAGTCAATGCTAGCATAGTAGTATTAATTTGGCCCAATAGTTATGTAATAATTAAATAAAACGTGGGTTATCATCTGCCTATACAAAAACCTTAATGTACACGAATGTGTCGGTGAAATTCTGGAAATATTTTTTGACACAAATTTGTTTACTGTGCAAGTGTATTTAATGAATCTTAAGATGTAATTACTTGTGAATATGCAGTAATAAATTAACCACAACGTTGTTACTACATGAATGAACAGTATACACATAGCATAATGATACTTTTATCATAAACGAGCGCTCGACGTATCAACCAAGAAGATATTTAGACACTACTTTTTTGACAACGATTACCTTTCCTCTGTAGTTATCTTTGCCGGGGATTTCTCCCATCAACTTGTCGAGCAGTTGGTTCACGATAGGGCCGTCCTTGAACTTGCTAGTGTCGAAGGCGTTCAGTTCGAAGCGAGTCGATCGATAGGAAGCGAGTTTGTTCAGTTTCAGGTTAAAACCTTGCGCGTGTGCTCGGTTTAGGACGGGGCGGAGTAGGTTGAGCGGGAGGTCGTTGTTGAGCGGGTGACACAGAATGCGGTACATCCACTGGGCGATCACTGGTGTGACGCCATTCATCCTAACGATGGACGTCGGTAGGTAGCTGTAATTCTCCGTTCGGTCTTTTGTACCGCTCATGGCCGTGTATCGGATGTTCTCCTGCATGTCAAACCATGTCTGTGCGTTCATGCGATGTGTATCATTAGGGAATCCATCCTCAATGCCGGTACCCGAGTGGATCCACGAGCCCTCCAGGTAGCACAGGACCGGCTTGAAGTACCTGCGGTAGTCTCGTCGCGAGCAGTCCTGGTCCCTCCACGCCTTGAACCATTTGCGCATCTCTAACGTTTGTTGGCGGACCGTCCTTAATCTGAGCACGGCTGGCGGCACGGCCGGGAAGGGGATGTTGTCCACACGGTGGAACGTCTTCTTTGTTCGGCTCGGCATCTTCAGAAGGTAATCGTTGTGCCTCGTCCTTCAAATCACATCGTATCATATTCTCATTAATCATGACACTGATTTATTTGCAGTGATATCCTGATGTAAATAAAATATATGTTTAAGTCACGGTTACATGACAAATAACAAACAACATTAAACATATGTATTTGCTCACTTACTCTTACTGGCTGAGGCTCTTAGTGACTGATTGACTATATATATATATATATATATATATATATATATATATATATATATATATATATATATATATATATATATATATATATATATATATATATATCTTTCTCTCTCTCTCTCTCTCTCTCTATATATATATATATATATATATATATATATATATATATATATCTTTCTCTCTCTCTCTCTCTCTATATATATATATATATATATATATATATATATATATATATATATATATATATATCTTTCTCTCTCTCTCTCTCTCTCTCTCTCTCTCTCTCTCTCTCTCTCTCTCTGTATGTATCTCTGTTTTTTATATCTTTGTTTATGTCTCTCTCTACCTTTTTCTCTGTCTGTCTTTCTGTCGGTCTCTCTGTCCATCTTTCTGTTTGCCTCTCTTTGAGTGAGTGAATGCTTGATGAATGGATGAATAGATGGCCGACCGAACGAACGAAAGAACCAATTAAAGCATGAATGAATAACAGACTAATAGACAACCTGAATTCAACGCCGTTTAGTACTGCGTCGAACTCTCCGATGCCCATCAGTCGCTTGTAGTTCCCGTGGTTATGGATGGCGGCGCTGGCGTCCCCCTGCCACGTGTCGTGGTGGTACGGCTGGGTTCCTGCGAGGACCCGGCGAACCTGCTTGAGGCCCGAGGCGTACGTGGCGCGCCTGCTCTCCTCCGCGTCCAACTTCTGCAGCATCAGCTGCCGCCCCAGCATGTACAGGATCTCGTTGAGGTTCTCCGGAACGTCCGGTGTCGTCGCCATTACGCCAAGCAACATCAAAGCGACGATGCACAACGGCAACAACTGAAACACCTGGTCAAAAAATAGTAGTCATATAGAACAACATGGAATATTAACGAAACGATTTGTGAAATAAATCGTATGACAATTTGTTCCATTCATTTATCAATTTCTGTGAGAAAGAGTACTTTCTCATATCCAACCAACATTGTTCCTTAACTAATGCTGCTTTGTGTCCTCTGGTTCTATTGCCTTCTTTAAGTTTGAAGAATATATTCATATCAATATCCTCATAACCATTCACTATTTTAAAAATCTATATTTGGTCTCCTCTTAATTTTCTTGTGTATATTGTTGTCTAACCACATTCTGTTCAACGGCTTTTATGACTAAGGTCTCGCAGTTCTGGAAACAGCTTAGTTGTCTGTCTGTCTGTCTGTCTGTCTGTCTCTCTCTCTCTCTCTCTCTCTCTCTCTCTATATATATATATATATATATATATATATATATATATATATATATATATATATATATATATATATATATATATATATATATATATATATATATATATATATATATATATATATATATATATATATATATATATATATATATCCCAGCAGGCAAAATTACGTTGAAAATACGTTGTTTCAACGTCAGGTACCACATTGTAGCAATGTCGGAAACTAGTTGGATTTGAAAGTTGTATCTACGTCGAGTTTCAACGATGTATCGACGTCGGGTTTCCACGTTGTACCAATATTGAAAACTAGTTGGATTTGAAAGTTGCATTGACGTCGGGTTTCCACGTTGTATCAACGTCGGGTATCGACGTCGTAACAATGTTGAAAGCTAGTTGGATTTGAAAGTTGTATCTACGTCAGGTTTCAACGATGTATCGACGTCGGATATCGACGTCGCAACAATGTTGAAAACTAGTTGGATTTGAAAGTTGTATCTACGTGAGGCTTCAACGATGTATCGACGTCGGGTTTCCACGTTGTACCAATGTTGAAAACTAGTTGGATTTGAAAGTTGGATCGACGTCGAGTTCCAACGTAGCATCGACGTTGGGTTTCAACGTTGTTGCAATGTTGAAAAGTAGTTGGATCGACGTCAGGTTTCAACGTTGCAACAATGTAGAAAATTGATTGGATTTCAACGTTAGATCGTTACTGTTTTCTGATAACCAACTACAATTGTTTACAGGTGTTACTATGAAAATTTAGTTCCCCTTCGTCAATGCTATGTATGTCGGTGTCTACACGTGGGTCTGTAGCGTAAATCGTGTACTAGAAGAGCCCGACTCACCGGTGTTACACTTTTATCGTCGAAACAGTCAATTAACATGATTACTAAATACGTTTTGAACAAAATAAAGACATATATTCACCTTATTCCGCTACAAGAGACATTTTATTTAACAATATGTATATCAATGAACCCATGGAATACAATGTAGACCATTACATCACTCTTGTTTGCCCAATTTGTTGTATTCAGTATCATGCAGACATTGAAAAGAGCACAAGGAGATCACTAATCACCAAGTTGACTTTTTTTTTTCAAAACAGTCATTAAATATTATGTTTTGATAATAAAACAAACATTAACAAAATAAAGATATTCACTGTGTTCTGATACAACACATATGGTTTCATTTGGCAAAGTGTACATTCCTGAACCAGTGGAATACATTCAATGTAGATTAATTCCTCTAGTAACCAGTATTCAGCAGCAGACATAATTATTATGTGCTTTCGTATTGTTAATTGTAACAGCAAACAACAGCTGTCATAAATATGGGGTCAACTCTATTTCGGAATGTATTTTCAAGAGCCGATCTGAATTGGAATCTTTTTTGGAATTGCTTCATTGAATGCAGGCTAGTCTATTAATTTCCTGTACAATCACTACAAATGTGCAAACAAATCAGATTTGTTTGGTTCTATTTCAGTTGATAGAATGTTACCTTACATCTGTCTGGTAACAGCCAGGTAGTTGTAAAGAATGTACAGACAATGGCTAAGCCATTATTGAAACAATGTGACAAGACCAGTAATCTGACCAATTCATGGCTTCAGAAACACCAGCTCAATGAAACAATGCACAACAAGCAAGTTAAATACTCCTTTATGTTGTGTTTGGGTATCTACTATGTATATGGCTTCCACACATTCTTATCACACACAAGAGGCACGATTATAAATGTGTATTAGAGCAGGAACTACAACGTATTTTGATAACAAAGAAAGCTCACAACACCATATCATCCATTAAACTGCGCCGACCTTAAAATCCGAAATGTAGTAATAGGCATTAATGGCAAGCTGACTTAAATTTCAATGGACCTCATGGCTGACAAAACATTTTCAAATTAACCTTACGATCTAATTTTTATTAAATCACACAATAATTATAGTTTCCTATCTAACACTAAACACTACCAATGAAAGCAAACGTATGACTTCAGATTTATCAAGAACACTGTTAATCCATTCTGTCTAGTTGTTCCTCAGTCTTCACCACCAGTTTGGTCGAGTGCGTACTTCGGCTACACTGAGAGCGCTGCATCCACCTCTGCTTCAGTTCATGTCTGCTTCTTCAGTTCACTCGCTTAAAAGGAATTAAATAAAGGTATTAACCGACACATCTATTTACAACGAAGGTCAGATGAAACGAATACAAAGCACACTGCACAAGCCCCAGTCAGTCAACATGGCCACGGGCCATGGCTGCCAGAAAATTCCCGATGCAATTTATAAATACTGCAGTTTTATTCCAATGGCAATGGCTTTGATAGTTATATAATAAGAGTGTGCAATTTATACATAACACTACATGACCACATTTCACTGGAACAAGTGCAGGGTATGATCGAAAACGAGAGGGATGCGACGACACCGAGTTTTGCGATAGACTATACATCGGAAAATGTGCTCAGATTCAAATCGGTGAAAGCATGTAAAATACATCACGACAAAGACAACATTATGGTCGTGTGTGTTCTGTACAAACGATAGAACTAAACAGTTCACCAAATAAAAGCGGATGGTGACTCTTACTCGCATATATTAGTGGATTGTTTCGCTTCCATCGATTTCGTTCGTTCGAACTCAAGGCAGCATGGCGGAACGCGCAATGCATGCTGGAATACGGTAGATATGCCGCTGACTTACTCAATACCAAAATGTGTGGTGAAAGCAGGCATCTAACACCGCACGTGTTGTGTTGTCTTAGAGAATAGAGATGTTATAGTTAACATTCGCAACTTGAAAAAATAAATAATTGCAACATTGTATGAACGTCAAATGTCCAAGTCCTTATAATGGCGATGACCTTATAATTGCGTTGCCGACGTTATTTCAACGTTGTGCCAACGTCACACATATCCACGTCGTTATAACGTTGATGATCAGACATTGTAAAACGCCATATTTATATGTATGTACCTAGTTGGTTGGGCTGTCGACGTGATTGCAACGTTGTATGGACGTAATTTTTTCACGTCATTCTAAAGTTGATGACCAGACGTTGCAAAGACGTTGGGTTGGGTTGTCGACGTGATTACAACGTTGTGCCAACGTCATATATATCTACGTCGTTATCACGTCGATGACCAGACGTGGTAAAAACGTTGTATTTATAGATGAAACTAGTTGGTTGAACTGTCGATATGATTACAACTTTGCATGGATGTCAAATTTCCACGTCCTTATAACGTTGATAACCAGACGTTGTGAAGACGTTGGGTTTGGTTGTCGGCTTGATTTCAACGTTGTGGCGACATCAAATTTCCACGTCCTTGTGACGTCGATGACCAGACGTGGTAAAAACGTTGTATTTATAGATGAAACTAGTTGGTTGAACTGTCGATGTGATTACAACGTTGCATGGATGTCAAATTTCCACGTCCTTATAACGTTGATAACCAGACGTTGTGAAAACGTTGGGTTGGGTTGTCGACGTGATTTCAACGTTGTGCCAACGTCATATATATCTACGTCGTTATCACGTCGATGACCAGACGTGGTAAAAACGTTGTATTTATAGATGAAACTAGTTGGTTGAACTGTCGATATGATTACAACGTTGCATGGATGTCAATTTTCCACGTCCTTATAACGTTGATAACCAGACGTTGTGAAGACGTTGGGTTTGGTTGTCGACTTGATTTCATCGTTGTGGCGACATCAAATTTCCACGTCCGTGTGACGTCGATGACCAGACGCTGAGAAAACGTTGCATTTGTGTTGTTCGACGTCGCAACATATATACAACTAATAATCAACGTCATACCGACGTTGTATGCCGGCTGGGATATATATATATATATATATATATATATATATATATATATATATATATATATATATATATATATATATATATATATATATATATATATATATATATATATATATATATGTCTCTCTCTCTGTCTGTCTGTCTGTCTCTCGCAGTTCTGGAATCAACTTAGTTGCTCTTCGTTGTATCTTCATCGTTGTCTTCTGTCTGAAAGCCACTTTTCTAACCAGTTAATTACACCGTCACCTCTTTTTGTTTTAAGTAGCAGTCTTAGATTTGGCACTTTATCGAAAACTTTCTGAAAATCGTAGACAATATCCACTGGTGAACCATCATCTACACACTTTGTAATTTCTTCCAATTAACGTTTCTAATAATTTCCCTACAACTTAGTTAAAATTATTGGTCTAACATTGTCTGACTTGTTCCTCAATTCCTTCTTAAATATCAGTGCAATGCTTGCTTCTTCTCCATTCTGAAGGAACAATTCATTCTTCTAGTGACAATATAGATACTAAGTGGTGTACTAATTTGCTCTACAATTTCCTTAACTAGTCTTGGTGGCATCCTATCAACTCCAGGTGATTTGTTGTCTTTCATCTCTTAATTTACTTTGTTATCATTTCAGAAGTTACAATTAATTACCGTAGATGATCTGGTTTACATCGCCCAAACTAACATTTAGTAACTGGAACTGAAACTGAGCTGATATCTTCTGTAGCAAAAACCTGAAATGAAATACTCATTCAAGACCTCTGCCATTTGAAACCCGTTTGTGAAATTATGTTTCTATTGATCCGACTTATCTCGAAAGTTTTGTTTACTGCTCACGTATGCATAGCGACTCTTGCTGTCATGTTTATATTACCTGCCAATTGTTGTTCAAAGTTTCTTTTGGATTTTAGAATTTCAGTTGTAGCTAGCTTAAATGCTTCTTCGTAGCTTATGTAGGCTTCGTCATTACCAGTATTTTTATATAGTAAACCACAGTATCGGTTGTGAGCAATTTTTGTAATAGGCTTGTTTTACAGATGTTTATTACTGGACCTTTTCTAAGTTTTTTTATGGAACAAACCTCTCAGTAATGACTCCAATCACATCTTTGAAACAGATCCAGCTGTTGCTGCCTTGTTTTTCGTAAGTTATTCCATATTCTATATTTGCTAAATATGCTCTCATCTCGCTATGTTTGCTTTGTTTTGCTTTTTAAATGTATTCCCTGTTTTTATGCTTATATTAAAATGGATCTAGTTACGATCATTGGAACCCAAAGGTTCGTGTACTTTAAAATAGTCAACTAATTAATGTTGAGAAGACAACACTAAACCCAACACATTCCCACCTCTGATTGGTTCCAAACATTTTCAATAAGACAAAAATCCTGTGTAAGAAGCAGAAACTGTTGATCTTCACCACCTGCACTCTTTATTAATTTCTGTTAGTTATTCATGACCATGGTAAATCACCCCTTATAAAACATTCCCCCGACTCACGTCACCAATATTGGTGATCGTAGTTATCCACTGACCTATGAACTTAAATAGACGTTGGTATTTCTACCACGGGAGGCTGAACGCTAGAACCATTGCAACAATCAGATAATAATTTCCACGTTTAGTATGTGTTACTTGATTTAATATTAATTACCGCAAGATTATTTATGATTTTCTCATATGTGTAATTTGCAACGGCACATTTCTGGAAATATTAATATTTTAACAAACATATTAACATTATTAATTACCGTACCACAGTAAACTAAGCGTCAGCATAATACGTGGTTTACGTCGTTTAATAAAAAAACCGCGAAAGAAATATAAGAAACGCGCAAAAAGCTTCACCTTCTACTTGGTGCAAGTCGTCATTCTCTCTCTCTAAGACTTACCTTCATCCTGATGCCGCCAAATACGGTTTCTTCCCCAAACAGGAATGTTTGCTTGCCGTCCTCCGGTTGAAATGAGTTCAAGTCTAGATCCTAGGCGACTTTTATTGCAGTTTTCGAGGTCGCAGCGACGCCAGTGAGGTGCTATGTTGACAAAACAAATCTACGAAACCAGATAAACTTAAATGAAAATTGTTAGCTGTCTAGTACCGACAATTATATGTTCGGGTGATTTGAAAGAGGTGAGAGGAGGGTGTCTGTGTGTCTCGGGTGTAACATAATTATTTCTACGAATCCCTTTTTTTACTTGTTCGCCAAATCACTCTTCTATACATTCAAGTGTGACTACGGAGAGTGACAAACGAATGACAGTTTACACACCAGCAGTCATTAACCACAAACACCAAACGTTATTCAAAACGTCCCTGCATAACTCATACATACACAGGTTTGTTAATGATTAATGACTATTAAACGCATGCTGTGTCATGTTGATGTGAATTGCTGCTGCTGCTGCTGCTGCTGCTGCTGCTGCTGCTGCTGCTGCTGCTGCTGCTGCTGCTGCTGCTGCTGCTGCTGCTGCTGCTGCTGCTGCTGCTGCTGCTGCTGCTGCTGCTGCTGCTGCTGCTGCTGCTGCTGCTGCTGCTGCTGCTGCTGCTGCTGCTGCTGCTGCTGCTGCTGCTGCTGCTGCTGCTGCTGCTGCTGCTGCTGCTGCTGCTGCTGCTGCTGCTGTAAATTTATATTTTTGTTCAGTCGTTCGTAGTCGACGATGACTTCACAGTAGGGTGATCACTATGACATCAGAATAGGGTGATGCCACTATGACATCAGAGTAGGGTGATGTCAATGTGACATCAGAGTACGGTGATATCACTATGCATTGATCTTCTGTGCCAGATGAGTCCTATAGAAAGCTTTGTTGTACATGTTACAGAAAATGATGTCAACTACGCTATTGTTTTTAATGCTGTGTCAACGTTCATTGTCATGTTGATAGTTTTCATCAATTGTTCTTTTGATGTGGGTTACAATCGAGTTACCTTTTGTAGTTATTGCGTACAATTTTCCTCAACGCTACACGAACAATTATGTACAATTGTTGACAACGTCATGCGTCTTTGATTGTCCAAAATTACGTCACACAAGGGCAAGGCGTCGTTAGACGTTACTACTACTGCCAATATTACTCGCAAATTCGAGAGTTGCAAAGAAGCAATTACAATATTAACTGACAGCGACAAGAACCAAGTCATAGATGGATATTTCTGTGATACTGCTGTGTATCCTGAAATTTGGTAAACACGAACTACTAAGTTACCCCTTCCAGTGGATGGGCACATTTGTTAGTTACAATATTATCCTATGTCATCATTGTCTTCACAACTATAGTCATTGTTGCCGTCGTACTCATTGTGACCATCAGCGGCACTTGCACGTTGACATTAAACTATTAAAAGGTACTCCATAACAAGAATTCACAATAGCTTCATCGATTGGCATAGCTACTTTGGTTGTGAAATATTCGTATTCCGCGCCCCTGAATGTGTATACATGAGGGTCTAGTCCAGACGTTGGTTTGAGGGGCTGTCAGCAGTGAATTCAAACGAAGTAAACATATAACGTAACGTACTGGGTTAATAAACATTATGGTTTAAAAGTAGATAATAAAAAATAATAAAGATATCATATAACTCCGACGTGATACGACTGCTACAAACAGTGATGTAATAATCGACCGGTAATGTAATAAAAACGATGAAGATGATGACGGTGATATTGAAGATGATAAATTGTAATGAAGATGATGAATAGGAGGAGAAAGATGAAGATAATTAAGGGTTCATCTTAATGCTGATGATTATGAGGATGATAATTATTACGATGTCCTGCTCATCCTCTTCCTCCTCAACATCCTCATGTTCACCCTTATCATGGCTAGCCATGCTGACATCCACTCGACGTTCACTAAAGTATGCTTAAAATAAGATGCTCAGAACGATTCAGCGGCTTGTTTCCTGGGAGGACATATGGACTGCCGTTTAGATAGCATACGGCAATAATAATAATAGATGTGAGCAAACGATGAGTTCATATCACGCAGGGTAGCAGCGAAGACGAAAAGGAAGGGGCCCTTTTAAAAAATAAAAGTTCATCTTAAATACAAATATCATTTAAACAAAATAACTAGCTGATCGTCTCAAACAAATTAAGGTGTCACAAAGAGGTCTTCAAAAAAAGTGAAGGGAACATTTCAAGAAATGTAAGGGGTCATTAAAAAATCAACTACCTGATCGTCTCAATAAATGAAGAAGGGTCGTATCAAAAATACAAATATAACGCGTCATCAAAAAGCGTCCAGGGGATCCACAAGGTTATTCACAAGGTGTGCGTGAGTGTGTGTGGTGTGTGTGGTGTGTGTGGTGTGTGTGTGTGTGTGTGTGTGTGTGTGTGTGTGTGTGTGTGTGTGTGTGTGTGTGTGTGTGTGTGTGTGTGTGTGTGTGTGTGTGTGTGTGTGTGTGTGTGTGTGTGTGTGTGTGTGTGTGTGTGTGTGTGTGTGTGTGTGTGTGTGTGTGTGTGTGTTTATATGTGTGTGTGTGTGTGTGTGTTTGTGTGTGTATGTGTGTGTGTATGCGTGCGTGTGTGCGTGTGTGTGCGTATGAGCGTGCGCGTGTGCGTGTGATATGCATGCCAAAATGTCTCCATTCCACAACAACAACACGCATGCACGCCGGACGCTGGGATACACGATTGTTCAGCAAATATTTTGACGACAAAACACAGGTAAAGATTGTTGATAGATATTGTTTCATACATGAAGTGTGTGCGTGCGTCCGTCCGTGCGTCCGTGAGTGCGTGCGTGTATGTGTGCGTGCGTGCGTGCGTGCGTGTGTGCGTGCGTCAAGAAGTGGGAGGTGGTAAGTTCGTAGTAAAAATTTGTGAAAGGCGGGAGTTTGGCTTCAGAAATAGATGTGAAGTGGGAGGATGGCCTAAGGTATCGGGGGAAGTGGGATTTTAAGATTTAACAAGATTGTCATCCAAAGCGAAAGAGTCAAAAGGCAAGATGACAAAAAAGCCATTGGTTTATCGAGAGTCCAACATTTTTAATTTCAGTGTAACAAGAACTGATGACGTATTTGTATTTGTTTTTTAATATTCACGCTGCTACCATTTCCACAATATGTAGGTAATTTATTCAATTCATTAATTGTCCTCCGTAAGAATGAGTACTTGCTATAATGTACACTAATGCTTCACTAATGTTACTTCGTGTCCTCTGGTTCGTCTACCTTTCTTAGCCCATGGACTATTCTTTCACCACTATGCTGATGACTTACAGATCTACTCACACTTCGACTTGAATCCATCCGCTTTAGCTTCTGTTGTGCAGCAAATGGAGGATTGCGTGGATGACATAAAACAATTGATGGAATGGAATTTTATGTGTATGAATGACGGCAAGACACAGTATCTTCCAATTATACCCAAGTCTGCGACTACACTCGTTGACGGTAGTGTGATTCGTGTTCTACAATCACAGCTTCGCGATGTGTTCGAAATATCGGTGTATTCATTGATAGGTACCTAGATAAAAAAAATGCAAGTGTCTCAAATCGTCATTGCATGCCCATTCTGTAATAATTCAGTACTCAAGCTCATAAAATATCCTGATGACATAGCACTTATTGCACGTCACAAATATGAGTTATCATTTTCACAGTATTACCAGTATGTTGTGAAATGCTTGTATCCTGGTTCGACAACAGTTTTCTTGAGCTCAATGCCCAGAAAACACAGGATATGTGCTTTGGACGTGGTCGAGTCAAGGGTGCATCGCATCCTCTTTCTCAACCACTGATGATCAGTGTGGAAACAGTATCCACTGTTGTTGATGAAAACCTTACCTTCACTGACAATGTAGACCACACATACAGAAAGGCACAAAGCAAGACTGGCTCGGGTGGTCAACCAGGCGGACAAAATTGATGGTATCAAACCACTGCAGCTGTGTGATCTTTATCAGTAGGCTGTGTGAAGGAAAGCTGTTCAAATTCCCCATGATCACATTCATCCACTCAATTCTGCTTTTGAAACTCTCCCGTCTGGTCGACGACTCAGAATGCCCCTGGCACACAAAAACTGTTACAATATATATTTTGTTCCGTCAGCCATAAGCATATTGAATTCTAGTGCCTGAACTTGCTGCTGTATATCAAGTCATGGATCAGCTGATTAAATGAGCAATTGAGTGTGTACAAGCGTCTGCTGAAATTAAATTGATGGGATAGCGATGGTGTACAGTACTCACAAACATGTTTTATATGTTTTACTTGTCTCATATATTAATCATTGTCTTATTGTTTATACCTTAACAGTGTGAGCCCAAAGGAAAATGTCCATTTTATGTGATACTTTTCGTGGACAATAAAGTTTTTCAATTCAATTCAGTTCAATCAAATCAGCCGTGTTTTACCCAAACCGACAAAGGAACGCGTAGTCAATGCCATCATCACATCGCGGCTTGACTTCTGCAATGCTCTCTTATACGGCTCGGCTCGGCTGTAGTTAACATCGCACGCCTGCAACGAATACACCATTCGGCTGCCAGATTGATTCTGCATCGTTCACGTAGCGAGAGTGTCAGGCCCCTGTTACTAGTGGGGGTTGGGCCACCACCTGCACACAGGTGGGGCCGGGGGTTTATTCCCCACTATTGTGTATATCATTGTAAATACTCTAGCTAGCACTATATACATATAATTATGTATGCTTGTCTGCACATAGGTATCTTTTCCCTCTTTGTATGCTGTCGCTTTGTATAAGAGCAGCAAGGGTTTTTTGTAAAGACTGTGTTCGGCAGTTGCTAGCTACAGTAGAAGATATCACTAATGTTAAATCTTATCTGGTATTGTTTACTAATTGCTCATACACACCAGCTTAATCAGTAATATACCAGGCTGTGCACAATTTGTGGCAGACTTTGTCACTATTATTGTGTGCACAGCGGCAATCCTTGTTGGGTATGAATAAAATTGGATTGCCCGTTACCAACCTACCAAGTAGTTGGTGTATTTATACAAACAGAGAAAGGTCTGCACAAGCGTGTCCCCATTTCATTGTAAACACAAATACACAGGGAGTCGACGGGGTATCGAGCTGCTAAAAACACACGAAAGACTGTGTGCGTATTCGCGTCACCGTAGATATAGTAACCGCGTTTTATATCTGCGGAAAACCGGGGAATTTTCCGTTTTTAAATATACATTAAAGTTTTATTGGATTGAAAACGCAAGCCCGTTTCAGGAGAAACCGCCCCAGCCGGTTCCAACCGGTTTGAGGCGCTGCGCACGGCGGCCATTTAGGTCGGTTTACGCGGTGATATTGGCGTTTTAACTAATACTATACCATGTCGAGCTCCAGAGAACTAAGAATTCTGACCGAGTCATCTAATCATGGAAATTTAACGGTCTAATGCTTCAGGATCAAAATCTGGGATCCTCAGAAGCACGGGATCCTGCAAAATTCATGACTGTCGTTCGAAAGTATGAGAACTTAGCCGTTAGAGGGAGCCACATGCAGCTCCAGTTGGGAGCACGTGATTTCATCGCGAGCGGTACACCGCTCCATGGATGATTGATTAGCGCTAGCAATAGGGAGTGAGAATGATTGCTCTCCTAAAATGTATACCCTTCATAATTTGCTACGATTATCTGGCACGAATGCAAAAAAATTAATAACAGTATAGTGTCAGTATAGGGTGGCATTTTTCATCAAATAAATACGCGTATAGGGACGTTTATTCGGCACTCAAGGGTATTCTAATAAAATTCATAAATCAGTAATTTATAATAGTGATGTTTAATGTTGTTCCGTTTAATCAATTTTGTTGATGATTGACTGGTTCATGCGTCTGCGCAATTACAATCTTGTGTGATCGATTATTTTTTATTATTATTAATTCAACTTTCCGCGTCAATATTTTGTGCAAGCTGCCTGCCAATATTACTGAATCAGGTTATTATATTAGTTCAGACAATTGAAATTACTTTCCGAGGTAAATTTTCTAGAAGTGGCCGGTGACGTTTTGTGCTGATGCCGGTCGGCATGGGCTTTTGTACAATAACCACCTCGGTCGGCATGGGCTTTTGTAAAATAACCAGCTCGGTCGGCATGGGCTCTTGCACAATAACCACCTCGGTCGGCATGGGCTCTTGCACAATAACCACCTCGGTCGGCATGGGCTCTTGTACAATAACCACCTCGGTCGGCATGGGCTCTTGTACAATAACCACTTCGGTCGGCATGGGCTCTTGTACAATAACCACCTCGGTCGGCATGGGCTCTTACACAATAACCACTTCGGTCGGCATGGGCTCTTGTACAATAACCACATCGCTCGACATGGGCTCTTGCACAATAACCACCTCGGTCGGCATGGGCTCTTGCACAAGTGATAATAACCACCTCGGTGCGATGAACAAAATAAAAGTAGTTAACATAGTTGATTCATTTTGGCTTTATTTTTCAGCTAATATGTATGGCTATATTTTTTGTATTGTATTGAACATGGGGACTAGTCAGTAAGTATCTGGTGGAATTACTAAATTTGTAAAAATGTTCATCAAGTTTATATATATATATATATATATATATATATATATATATATATATATATATATATATATATATATATATATATATATATATATATATATATATATTTATATATATATATATATATATATATTAATTGCCATTTACCTCAACCACAACTATTTAGATTACTATTTAGATTATTCGACTGCCATTGGCAGCCTTCATCAAGAGTTCTAAAACGGCTTGTTCTTCCCCTGCGCGTCATTGTCTTGGCAAGCAGGCCGTCCCATACTGGCTCAGTCTGTGTCCCCCTGTCGTCTCGATTCACGATTGGAGTTGCCTTTCTGATCCATATGGCCTCTTTGATTCATCCAGCGTTTCTGTTAAGCTCTATGTAAATCGCTTTTGCCCCTTGCCAGTCTACAATGCATTTGTTCCTGGTATATTAGTGGTATGGTATATTAGTGGTATGGTATGTTAGAGTTAAGGTATGTTAGAGTTATGGTATGATAGAGTTATGGTATGTTAGAGTTATGGTATGTTAGAGTTATGGTATGTTAGAGTTAAGACATGTTAGAGTTATGGTATGTTAGATTTATGGTATGTTAGAGTTATGGTATATTAGTGGTATGGTATGTTAGAGTTATGCTCTATCACCGCTGACTCTCTTCCGTTCCCTGGTTCAACCTCCATCTTGTGTTCTTCGAGTCTTGTTCCAAATATTCTCCCTGTTTTGCCGATAAGGTGTAGTTACAGCTCTTACAAGGGATTTGATATAGACAATCTGTCCTTTTACTATCTTCACCTTTGTCCACATAGTCACCAGTTTCTGTAGCCACTATGCCGAGTTGTGGTGTTGGTGGTAATAGTGTTTCAGTGTTGTGTGGCAGGTTCAATCCCTGCTGGTGTTTGCATGTTGCATCCAAACACTACTGGCTGTGCACATCCACTGAATCCATTCACTGCCTTCAGCCTTTTAAATATTATCACTGAATTATATTTAACTGAATCAATTCATTGAGAATGGCAATAAGATAATGTTTCAATACGCAGTGGGTTGCAATTTACAATACTTGTAATAACATGTTTCCATTATCAAGCACTGCAGTTGTTATTTTAATAGCATGTTTAGACATTGTCATATCCATTGCACATGATGCATCTGCATAATTAAATTTTACAATGGACGAGACAACATATAATAGTAGTAGTAATAGTAGAAAGTGTAAGGAACAATGTCCACCTGCTGCTGGAATTAAAATGAAGGTTGGCGCCTTCAAGGGCGGCCACAGTTACCACAAACCATCAGATGCCGCAATCCAACAGGAACCCAGTACGATTAGCAGTGGGGTTTGGCTGCCACGGCTAAGCCAGGATGAATTTGACCGAGTGGTGCAAACCACTCCTTCAGGATATCCAGAGGGCCGGCCAGGCATGAGCAAAATTCTACGGTCACGACTTGATAACTGCCCTGACCTAACAGACATCTATCTTCAAGCAGAAGCACAGACATAGACTCGTGTAGTTTCTGAAATGCATCTACTTAGTGTGTACAAAAATGCAGCAATGTGGAATGATTGCTTTAAAGAGCATGCTAGCAAAGAGGACACATGCATTCTTCCACACTTCGAAGTACATGAGAGAAAAAATAGGTTTGTGTTGATAACAGTCATTGTACAAGCTGTATTCCGAATTAGACACGGATGGGAAACACAAAGTTGCGATACATTCTGGCCACAACAAACACGCCTCCCCAAAGTTGAAGTGGGGTGCAAGACATTCAAACGGGTTGTCACAATTATTTCTCAGTCCACGACTGATGACCTACAGCAGAAGATGGAAAAACCAGAGAGGTAAAAGTTCTGCATGGTCTTCCAGCAAGCGAACCAATCAATATCAGCATGGATGTGAGGTACAATTCAACATCCCTACTAAATGACAGACGGACAAGCATGAGATTATAGGTTTTCACTTGGAAAACAAGTTGTGCAAACTAGGTGCATCACTTCGCAATCAAGGTCAAAATGTGTCATGCCCAGGCCATCAAGGATGTACAGCCACGATTCGACCCAATCTCAGAATTTGAAATAGGCGGTCAAAACAGAGTGAGGTTTGCTAAGCAACAGGTCAGCATAAAATGTGTTGCAATAGACGGTGATGCGAAAGATCTCATGGATTAGAGGATGCCATAACAACAGTCGCGACAGAACGACAGGCTGACACAACACATCTCGGTCAGACACAGTTCCGACATATCATGAGAGCATTTTTCTTGTCCAGAATGTTCTTGGGAGATAATGCCACGATCAGAGTTGAAAACAACAAAATGTATGCAGAGGACGTGATAACAAGATGCCAGAAAATCTACGTAGATATGCACACACTTGATGCTGGTGACATTAGAATCATAACTACTAAGATGCCACAGATAATCCAAGCAACACTGGATTGTTATCCTGGTTCATGTGAGAACTGCCACCGACATGTAATTGTCTGTCGTGGAGGTAAGTGAAACAACTGGTGGAAAAGGTCGCAGCATTTGAAAGCATGTGGCTTGACCCGACTGACTATGACAGATTGAGATCAAGCAACATTTCAAGGATTACTGGAAACGCGTCTGGGAAATTCAGCACTCCAGATGACATGACACAGGCTTAAAACTTACAAGAATTAATCCATTAACCGATCATTCGGTGCTTCATTGCCGAAGAATGCTAAATTCAGTAGGAATGCACATCGACGAGTGTGTTCAGTGTGTCGATCATGTAAATTATGGAGCAGAAATTATGCATGACCAAAACATACAGTTTGACTAACAAAATACTGCCTGTTGTTATAAGTGAAGGTGGCTGAAAAGATAAGTACCGGTAAGTGGTGATCTCAAATTGAGGCATTACACAAAACAAATACCATTTACCCTCTAACCCCATCAGACCTACTCAGATCCCTTCAGATTCCGTCAGACCTTCTCGCCTAATACATGAAACTTTGAATTACATTGACTTGTATATACCTATGAAAATACCTCGGCCATATTGACTTTGCAATGGAAACTTCATATTTTCAATTGATCCTTCAGCTGTCATAACACTACATTGCCTGTATATGCTCAATACGGCACCTTTATGAACATTTATGTGAAGTCAGCACCAGGATGAACAGTGATAAAAAATGTACGTTGGTTTTGTACAGTGTCTGACATCTTTGTTATGAGATCATCCCAATGTTCCATTCACAGCTATACAAAAATATCATTTTACAAAACTATCTTAGCACAATGTCACTTGAGAATTAATATAATGGTTAAACGTCTCTTTAAATTAAACATTAGTGTAAATGTCAACTTTATTTAATTTTGTTAAGTCAACACTACCAAAGAGAGCAGAGGGTGAAACAGTGAAGCCGCAGGAAAGGGGGCAATATACAAGACTGTGTTAAGAGGGGTATGAAAAAGGTGGAAGACAATGAAAAGTGAAGACAGATGGTTGCCTGTAGGAGCAGTGGAAAATAATAACTATGAAAGCAGTGCAGCAACAAAAGAACTACCTCGACCTCACCCCTTTATGAAAGGAACCACGAGAAAGAACAAGAAATCAAGATTTACACCAGGCTTTGGTACAAATGCGAATCAGCGCATTTAAATGCAAATGTTTGAAATTACTCTAATGCCAACGCAAATACAAATGAACCAAGACATGATTGCATGCAAATGCAAGTGTTTCCATATTATTCAAATTCAAATGCAAGTGTCTTAAATGCAAATGCAAATGTTTGGAATTATTCAAATGCAAGTGTTTGAAATTACTCAACTGCAAATTGCAAGTGTTTTGAAAATATGCAATTGCTTGAAGTGATTCTATTGGAAATGCTCCCTTACATGCTTGCATGCAAATGCATTCGTTGTGTTTTTATTCCTTAGCACAAGTTAGTTTACATCAAGTTACTGAACATCAACCATGGTTGGCCAAATAGGCAACTACTACTATGTTATGGGACGGCACTGCTTATGGCTTATATTGCCTCTTGGTTACGTACCGGATGACAACTCTATATCCCGCAGTTTCCATCACATCGCCTGAACTTTGAAACTTTCTGATGACAACTGACCTGTGTGTCCAGCACTACATATAATGCTTCTTTGACTTTGCGTCGCCGAAGCACACATACAGGATACACTGCCAGGCACAACGATAGAGTGTGTTTATAATATTGTCAGTGGTAAATTAAATCCGGATTAAGTGGTTAATGTGCAAACACACACATTTTACCCGCTGATGACGACTGTGTATCTAAAGTACATACAACGCTTCTTTCCCAGATCAAAATCGAGCACGTAACGTCGACAAACTAGCATTACAACATCCCGGAAGTAGCTGACAGGTATTGATGTAGTTTGTTGTCTTTGTACAAACATATGTTATGTTAATAAAATGTTATAGACTCATTGCCTCATTGCCTCATTGCCTCATTGCCTCATTGCCTCATTGCCTCATTGCCTCATTGCATTGCGTACAATAATGGACGAATGTTGGATCAAATAGCATAAACATAACTAAATGGGAGAGAAGCAGACTGCAATGAACGACACAAACATTTCATATAACTTATTTAATTCTACCACAAGCCAGCTATTAGAGTGATGACAATTATGAATACTACTCTCCCAAACTAAGCCACATAAATCAACCTCAGCGTATCAACGCTTTGTCATGCCATTGCTTTAAGAAAGTAATTTTACATTGTGAAATCAAAGACGTCACTAGCATGTATAACTATGTTAGTAAGATTTATTCGGTTCTGCCGCTATTTCTATTTCGTCAGGATTGTGCGAAATATGCCTTTGTAGGATAATGCACAGCACAAGAAAGAAGAGTCCTTTGTGGGTTGATTCTAGCGTCACGGTCACATGAGCGTCAGCTGGTCCCGCACAGCTTGCACCTCCTTCATGATGGGGTTTCCGTCGTAGGCAACAGGGAAGATGGGATAGCGCTGTCGCAGAGAGCCGACACCGGGGATGTCCCGAAGGAAACGCTGGTGACCAGAGTAGTAGTTGGCCACGAAAACTTTGCCGTTTCTCTTCAGAACGCCGACCGCTCCTTGATGGATGTGTCTACCGGGTTGAGCACACTGGCCTTGTTGCTATAGAAGTTGGCCGGCGTGAGGCAGTACCACTTCGTGTTGCTCCCGTTGAAAGCCTTCTTCAGCGACAGACCGCCATTGCGACCATCGAGAACCATCTTGCCCAACTTAGAAAATTGGTGTCCATTGTATACGATCTTATGCGAGTTCCAACTCGACAACGGAGTCATGTAGACGACCTCGAGCGGTACGGCGTAGGTCGAACGAGACTTCGATTTGATGCATTTTCTCGTCGGCCCCGTTCCTTTGCAGTTGGTCTCGATCTCAATGACTGGTACCTTCGGGTTGGTCGTCTGGGCCATGAAGATGTTCTGGTCTTGCAAGGAGCGGTACTTGAAGAAGAGGCCCATCGCGTCGAGTGTCGTATCACTGAAGATGCGATGGTAGTAAGCCGAGTTTAGATTCTTTACACCCTTCTTCTTGCCGTTGTACTGTTTCGCAACGCGACCAAATGATTTGTCGAGTATCTGTAACACAACATATGTTGTAGTGCAGCAGTTATTCCGCATTCGTGTTAAACGTCACATACATAGATACCCCCAAGTAGGCACGATAAGGAAATCGGGAAATGAGAACTGTGATAAACACTCCGTTACGTGGGAGATTCGAGGAGTTGGCAATTTTCTTCACTGGGGAGTAGAAAGAACGGGTACTGGTATGTCGTTGAATTCACTTATGCTATGGGTGAGAGTCACACCCGGGTCGAGGTGTTGCCAAAACGAGACGCCTTTTCTATCATTCTCTACTGTTTAACTTACATTCTGAGTTCAGGAGTATTATTGGTGTTGAGTCGATCTTCTCAAAATTCACATTGTAAAGACAAATATATTACCTGGCTAGCTAAATAAATATACGCACTCTCGCTGATATATCTGGTAATCTAATATTAGCAAAGGTTTCGGATAATGCACACTGAATTAACGAACATTATTAATAACATTCGTTGCTGCGTCGTGCACTAAGGGCAACTGTATAACATCATGTCATGATTATGATGTCAATGTTATAACTATATCTATTTGTTATGGTGGTCATAATAATATTTGAATGGGCACACGACACACGAAGACAACAATTACCACTCCCGGGTAGTTTTTTTTGCCGGGGATTTCTCCCATCAACTTGTCGAGCAGTTGGTTCACGATGGGGCCGTCCTTGAACGTGTTCGTGTCGAAGGCGTTCAGATCGAAGCGAGTCGACCGGCATGTGAAGAGTTTGGCCTTCTCTACGCCGAAGCCCATCTTGATCGCTTCGTTTGCGACGGGACAGAATCTGTTGAAAGGAAGGTCGTTTTTGAGCGGGTGGCACAGGATGCGGTAGTTCCACTGAGCAACGACCGGTGTGCTGCCGTTCATACGGACGATGGACGTCGGCAGGAAACTGTAGTTCTCCAACTTGTCCTTCGTACCGCTCATGGCCGTGTATCGGATCATCTCCTGCATGTCGAACCACGTCTGTGCGTCCAGGTGGTGTCGTTCACTGCCGAACGCCTCCTCGATAGCGGTACCCGAGTGGATCCACGAGCCCTCCAGGTAGCACAGCACCGGCTTGAAGTACTTGCGGTAGTCTCGCTTCGAGTAGTCCTGGTCCTTCCTTCCGACTGACTGACTGACTGACTGACTGACTGACTGACTGACTGACTGACTGACCGACTGACTGACTGATTGAATGAATGAATGAATGAATGAATGGATGAATGATTTAATTATTTAATTATTGATTGAATTCATGAATTCATGAATGAATGAATGAATGTATAAATACTTGAATTCTACGCCGTTGAGTATTGCCACGAACTCTCCGATGCCCATGGTGCGCTCATAGTGGCCGTGATTATGGATGGCGGCGACCGAGACGCCCTTCCAAGTGTCGTGATGGTACGGCCGGGTTCCTGCCTGCACTCGGCGGACCTGCTTGAGGCCTGAGGATTACGTGGCGCGCGTGCTCTCCTCCGCGTCCAACTTCTGCAGCATCAGCTGCCGCCCCAGCATGTACAGAATCTCGTTGAGGTTCTCCGGAACATTCGTTGCCGTCTGCGCCAGCGCGAGCAAGCCGACAAGAACGGCGACACACAACAACTAAAAGAAATAAACATTTAGCAAGCCGACAAGACATAGGCGCCATAGGAATTAATTATTATTAAGAAAGGTAGCAAAGAGAACATATGTGGGGCGCGGTGACTTTTGGTCGAGGGGACCGGGGTTCAAAACAACCTACTGCCGTTTCGAAACTTAGGCAATTTCGTTCACCCCAATTCGCATGTGTCTTTCGGACGATAAACTATTAGCCACACCTTCTGTCTCGTGCCAGGTGAAGTAAGATATCACACACAAGGGGTAAACGTGTTACCTGCTGTTGACTCTATATCAACCACACAAGACACGGCAGAAGTGTTAAAGACGTCAACACACTAGTGTTCACTACCTGGCGTGAAGACACGATTGAATTAATAGTGACGCAAGTGCTTAATTATGAACAATTACTTCTAAACTAAAGCTTTCTTTACGCTGGCTTGGACTACACTAATTAGCCTACAGTATATATATATATATATATATATGTGTGTGTGTGTGTGTGTGTGTGTGTGTTTGTGTGTGTGTGTGTGTGTGTGTGTGTGTGTGTGTGTGTGTGTGTGTGTGTGTGTGTGTGTGTGTGTGTGTGTGTGTGTGTGTGGTTTGGATCACTAATTATTATATATATATATATATATATATATATATATATATATATATATATAATGTATATATGCATAACATATATAATATATTTTGTCATGATATTTGGGTTTGAGTTAGTTACCCGGTTTTGTTAATTTGGTGGTTGAATATAGAAGGAAACTCTACGCTATGCAAAACCACAACTTTATATTCCTGATCAAATACCCCATGAACAAATGTTTTGGTATATGAGTATTGTATAAGCCAAACACAATAATTTTCAGATTTGCTTGATGATAATAATAATGTTTCTCAGTTGTAATAAGTAAAGTAATTTCATCAATATATATATGAACACTGTACTATCGCGACAGTAACGTTTACGAACCTATTTATGATTTTAGAACTGTTATAAAATGTATATAGGATATAGAGTTCTCACCAGATACGTAACCATGATGGGTGTCCAGAAAGATTTACTTTTCAGGCGATGGGATTTAAATTAGTATTAATATTTTTTTGACTGATTAATGGCTTCGTGGAAGTATAACGTATAAGGTCTTTGTCCTTTACAAATGTCTTTCTATAGTACATGAGTGACGACGAAAACGAATGCCTGCGTATGTCGACTGCATCATGAAGACAGATTGTCGAACGTGCCACGTGACATCACATAATTTAAACGAAGAAACACTAATCGTTGTCACCATCTGCAGATATATTTCGGTGATAAACGGTTTGCCATCGTCTAAGCAGTGTAACGGGACAACTGACACTGGTGTAACATTTATTGGTCCTGGTTATTTTCGCAAACACGCTTGATAATATGACCCCCCCCAAATGACCTCGTTCCTGCGTGCGATCAATGCCCGCCATATAGTATTGTTCTTGTGAACAGCCTCTCACTTTCTGTTTGAATTGTGGCCGGTGTTTTTTAAGTCGACATTATGTAAGTTGTAAACACATTGTATTCCACTAAAGCTCCTAGACAGTGCTTAACTATTAATGGTTCACCGAACGTCGCAGACGCCCTGTGTGAAAATAGGATTGTCTCTGCAATACCCTCTAGACTGCGTAACTGTTTTGAGTCGCCGTTAATCTTTGGAAATTGTCTAAGTTCAATTAACACACACACGCACGCACGCACACACGCACACATACAAGTGTGTGTATATCCACACCGTTTCAACGACATTTTCTTTTTATAGAAGGTCCTACCAGAAATAGCAGATACGCTACACATCGGATACACTAGCAGCCACTACCGTGATATCATAACAAGAGCAAGTTTGTATTAAATGGAAAGGCAGGATACACCAGTAAAAATGTTTTTAAATTATGCCGAGGAGCAGTGTCTGACCTTCATATGAAAAAGTGGTTCGGCATATCTTATCCCTGAAACGTTGCGTGCTCGAATACATTTTAAGAACATATAAAACATTAAAACAAGAAAAATATAATAATCAATATATTTGGTCTTCATTTTTTTCCTGTTTACATATCAGTGAACATAGGAGTTTATAGTTTATACATGTACGGCAATATCCAAACCCTCAAATACTAATGAAATCAGCCGAGTTGAACCACTCTATGCCGATTCAAGTGCTGCTGCTCGTCCTGATGTTGTCCTGTCCACAGTTCGTGTAGTTGTAGAAACACGACGAATAGTCAGCGGCAGGTGGTCCTCCATCGCGCCTAGTCAACGTTTGTCAACTTTCTTACTATTTTATATATATATATATATATATATATATATATATATATATATATATATATATATATATATACATATATATATATATATATATATATATATATATATATATATATATATATATATATATATATATATATATATATATATATATATATATATATATATATATATATATATATAAATATATATATATATATATACAAATAACAAATTGTAGTTCTACTAGATTAATAATGTTAGGATCAAATAAAGTCTTACTCTGTACATCAGTCGACAATGGGTGCCAAACTTAAGTAGTCTAGGTGGTATCCTATCAACTCCAGGTGATTTGTTGTCTTTCATCTCTTAATTTAATTTGCTATAATTTCAGGAGTTACAATTAACTGCCCGAGATTATCTGGTTTACCCACAAAACTCACATTTAGTAACTGGAACTGCGCTGATATCTTCTGTGGTAAAAACCCATTCAGGACCTCTTCCATTTGAAACCCTTTTGTGAAAATTATGTTTCCACTGTTGCTTTCTATTGATTCGACTTTATCTCGAACTTTTTGTTTACTCCTTACGTAAGCATAGCGACTCTTGATGTCATGTTTATATTACCTGCCCATTGTTGTTCAAAGGCTCTTTTGGATTTTATAATTTTAGTTATAGCTAGCTTATATACTTCTTTGTAGCTTGGGTAGGCTTCTTCGTTACCAGTATTTTATATACCATCCTCAGTATCAGTTGTGAGCAATTTTTCTAATGGGTTCTTTTTTACAGATGTTTATTCCTGGACATATTCTTATTTTTTTTAATGACTCCAATCACATATTTTAAACAGGTCCAGCATGCTGTTGCTGCCTTGTTCTTCGTTAAGTTATTCCAATCTATATTTGCTAAATATGCTCTCATCTCGTTATGTTTGCCTTTGTTTTGCTTTTTATATGTATTTCCTGTTTTTATGCTTATATTAAAATGGATCTAGTTACGATCACTGGAACCCAAAGGTTCGTGTATTTTAACCAAGGTGTTACTGAGCATCTATCAACTACATCACCCACCAGGGGCGGGTTGACAACTAGTTAACTAGGCAACTAATTAATGTTTGGAAGACAACACTAAATCCAACACATTCCCACCTCTGATTGGTTCCAAACATGTTGAATAAGACAACAATCCTGTGTAAGAAGCAGAAACTATAAATCTTTATTAATTTATGTTATTCATGACCATGGTAAATCACCCCTTATAAAACATTCCCCCGACTCACCTCACCAATATTGGTGATCGTAGTTATCCACTGACCTATGAACTTAAATAGACGTTGGTATTTCTACCACGGGAGGATGAACGCTAGAACCATTGCAACAATCAGATAATAATTTCCACGTTTAGTATGTGTTACTTGATTTAATATTAATTACCGCAAGATTATTTATGATTTTCTCATATGTGTAATTTGCAACGGCACATTTCTGGAAATATTAATATATTAACAAACATATTAACATTATCAATAACTGAACCACAGTAAACTAATCATCAACATAATACGTGATAGTTGTTTAATAAAAATATAAGAAACGCGCACAAAGCTTCACCTTCTACTTGGTGCAAGTCGTCACTCTCTCTCTCTCTCTCTCTCTCTCTCTTTAAGACTTACCTTCATCCTGATGCCGTCAAATACGGTTTCTTCCCCAAACAGGAATGTTTGCTTGCCGTCCTCCGGTGGGAATGTGTTCAAGCCTAGATGTTAGGCGATTTTTATTGCCGTTTTCGACGTCGCAGCGACGCCAGTGACGTGCTATGCTTACAAAACAAATCTACGAAACTAGACAAGCAGAAATGAAGATCGTTAGTTGTCTAGTACCGATAGTTATATGTTCGGGTGACTTGAAAGAGGTGAGAGGAGTTTGTGTGTGTGTGTCTCAGGTGTAACATATCCCTTTTCATACTTGTTCGCCAAATCAATCTTCTATCAATTCAAGTGTGACTGCGTTACTGTGTGCATACGGGTGTGAAGAGCGAATTACAGTTTACGCACCAGCAGACATTAATCACAAACACCAAACATTAATCACAAACACCAATACTTTTATTTTTTCTGACCGCTGTACGTCAATCGTGTTCTAATAATATTTTCAATTAGTGGGTAGTACAAATAACTGTTTCTGCTGTAGTTGCTGGGAAACGTGTGGCTCAACTAACACTGCCTTTCCCTTCATAACTCATAAATACACAGGTTTGTTAACGATTAATGACTTTTTAACGCCTGCTCTCTCATGTTGATGTGAACTGCTGCTGCTGCTGCTGCTGCTGCTGCTGGTGGTGGTGCTGCTGCTGCTGCTGGTGGTGGTGGTGGTGCTGCTGCTGCTGCTGCTGCTGCTGCTGCTGCTGCTGCTGCTGCTGCTGCTGCTGCTGCTGCTGCTGCTGCTGCTGCTGCTGCTGCTGCTGCTGCTGCTGCTGCTGCTGCTGCTGCTGCTGCTGCTGCTGCTGCTGCTGCTGCTGCTGCTGCTGCTGCTGCTGCTGCTGCTGCTGCTGCTGCTGCTGCTGCTGCTGCTGCTGCTGCTGCTGCAATGGTTCTGGAGCATTGTATTTTCGAGTGAAGCAGTTTGAAATGTGCAGTAACAGTAACAGTAACAGTAACATTCTGTCAAACCAAAACCCTTAAAAGACAATAATCTCATTAGGACTGTTTTGTAGATATAGCGTTTTGCCTTTACATAACATTATAGTGATATGACGAATGTTCTTTATTCATCGAGATTCATATCAGCCGTTTTTAAGGTACGTGTATTAATTGATTATGCAGCTGTTTGACATAGAGGTGGGTTTTATCACCTGTGGCGTTCCGCATAATAACAACATTACAAAAGCAGCGATTCACACACAAGGACAAGGACTTCACCAAGGTGTTGCTGAGCATCTATCAACTACATCACCCACCAGGGGCGGGTTGACAACTAGTTCAAACACAGTATGACACTTACACTTCTTTTAGCGCGGTATCAAGTCAATTAGACTGTTCAAAGCGCTTTGCATTTTACCACATGGCAGACCTGTTTACTCCAACTCGACTTTTCTGGGAAGCATACAGCCACGCTGAAATTACTGCGCGAAGATTATTCGTTCACGTATCCTCCACTGTCTGTAGCCAGGTACTCATTTATACAGAGTGAACTGAAGCAACGTGGAGTATACGAAACTGCCCAAGTACGAAACAGTTGCAAGAGGAGTCGAACCCTGATTGTCTGATGCCGAATCCGCGTTACGTTTTACGTTTAGCCGGTCACACATTTTATCGCACTAAAAGTTGAAGTAGGGGAAGGCAGTGTTAGTTGAGCCATTTTACGTTTTTTTTTATGTCTAGGGCGCAATCATATTCATAAGCAAAACTTATTTTACTCACATTAACTATGATTATCAGATGATCATTTTATACCAAGATAATACATCTAGTATGCATATATAATTATATATAGCTGATTCAAATAGGGTTGGTAAGCTGGCTCAACTAACACTTGGTGTGGGGTAAGTTGAGCCATAGCGTAGCGTAAGCTGCGTAAATGCTCTATTAGTATAATTTACGTAGGCCTTGTACAAAAATTCACGACAACTCGGCCAACACATCTACCCAGTGGGTACAGCACGTCATTGACAAGTCTACACGCTTAATTAATTAAAAGTCGACACAATTAATATATACTTATAGGCCAATCGCAACCAGTGTAACCAACTACTAATTTGTTGCGTTGTTGCCTTGTAACCTTCTGCTATGTTGCCTTGTTGCCTAGTAACCAGCTTCTAATATTTTGCCTTGTTGCCTTCCGATGTCCCAATTTGCTCGGAAAAATGAATTCCTTTATGTATTTTGGGGTAAAGAACATTCTTCTTCGTTCTTTAACCTCAACTAATTCTCCCTTGGGCCTTGTGTGGCTCAACTAACCCCGTTTCGACAATCGAACTTATGTACTTAACTTCTCATTAATGCGCGAAGTGATGTAAATGGTCTTCTTCTCTGTGCATAGTTAAACCATTTGTATGTGCACAAACAATAAAGTCTGGTCACGTGAATTGATAGTTTACACACCAGCAGACATTAATTAAAATTACCAAAAGTTTAGTAAAATGTCAAAAAACATACTTTTATTTCACATGTTCTGCCTTTGTGACAAATGTAACCTATTATAGGTCAATCGTGTTCTAATAACATGTCCAGTTACTGGGTGGTACCATGTAACCGTCGCTGCTGTAGTTTCTCGGGAAACACGGGTGGCTCAACTAACCCAGTGGCTCACCTAACACTCTCTTCCATTAGTGGCATTCAAAGTGCTACAGACGAAAAATTAACCAAGGTTCACTGAATAAGTCACTTTAGTGAAATCTATCAAGGTTTTGGTTTCCTAATGCAAATGATGACTGTGAATATGTCAGCACTGCATGTTTTAGGTCAGGAACCTTATTGCATTTTCTGGAAGATGTCGACCGTTTGTCAAAACATTCTTTAAGCTACTAGAAATTTGTGATAGTAAGCTGTTGTGTCATTAATTGTTGCTGGTAATATTCTTACATTTGATCGTTCACAGACTTGTTAGCTCGTGTCGTAGGACCTGACTCGAGTCGCATTCTTGCTATTTGTGGCATGAGTTAGAATTCAGAGAGAGATGATTCTAGACTTGTAGGTCAATCAATTGAGAATTGACTTGCCAGTTTATAACTTGCCAACAAGTCAGGTATTTTGATTGCAAGATACGTCCTTCAATACACGTGTTTTCCATAATATCCTAGACCATCGCAGATTACATAATCACGGATAACAGAATGAAGCAGCCATTTAGTATATTTAAATATATCGGCAGGGACGGATTCATTCTCTATTCCCGTTGTATCGAAATGCGCCGCTGAATTTAATCAGCCCCATGCTAGAATAACATGGCTATGTCCCGAAGTCATTATTTGAAGAACTGTTTTTTGTCTCTTCATACTGGATTGTCTGATATGATAAAAAAAATAATCGCATGTTTATTAAACGTTTCTATAAAAATATAATGTATATTGTGTAATTAAGCACACGGCAGACACATTAAGATGCTAGATCGAAACGATGCAATATTAAAATGTTCGTGAAGTCCACTTGTGCGAAAACAACTGAGTGAGAAGAATTGCGGGAGTGAAAAGAGTAGACAAGCGAAGATTGGAGGAGCTGATGGAGGAGTTTGATGTGGAAGAGAGTGTCATGGGAAGCTGGGTACGATCCGTTTGAAGTGGGCCCGACACGTGGAAAGAATGAAAGGACCAAGAGAGCGGGCGCTTTAATGGTTGAGAGTAGAGGAGATGACGAAGACCGAGTCTGGGATTTAACAGGAATGGGAGAGGAATGGAACACGAGAGCGATGGATGGGGTGGGGGCGGGGGCAGAGACGGAAAGAAGGAACAACATCGACAACCGGTATCGGTGCCAGCCTCCCCTGAACTCCAGGGATAAAGAGGAGAGCACCAGTAGCGTGTGTTATTCCACAATTGAGCTGTACATCATTAAGCATGCGACGTACTGATTTAGTAATTGGAAGAGTAGACATCAACAAGTAAAATCTTACCTTCTCCCAAGATTAGAATAAAGACCACAATTCGAAGCATGGCGTTTTCAATACTGTTGCCACATCGTACTAAATTTGGCGTACCAGCACTATGTTGTCACATCTCAAACTAATCACTGGATATTAACAGGTATAACACCTTCAGTAAACAAACTTGCTTGACCTGCCTTTCCACCAAGTCTACACGCCATTTGCTTCCGAGAACCGGATGTACATTGGAATATTCTTTCTTTCATCTAGATGATAGTTCGACAATTCGCCCAAGCGTTAATAAGCCAGTAGCCTAGGCGCAAATTAAGCTTCATATATATATATATATATGCCGATTGAGCAAGAAGACCAGTGAAAAGCAGCAAAGTGCAATTCCATTTGCTGTTGAATGCCGTGGTGAGTGTTGTGTCCGCTCTTCGATCCTGTATCAAATTAGTATTACTATTCACACGCTGATGGTCAAATTTAAGTGGCCTGGCATAGACATTATGGAAGACCTAAACAATGGTTCTGTCACTGATCGCGTTTTGTACTCGGTTTGAGATTTTGAACATACATTTTCAAGCCCTAAGGGATGGGGAAGTGGCTTTTTGAAGTGGGTGGTATTAGCATAACTTTTATAAATAATATTACAAATTATATAAATTGCATTTCCACGGATTCGTCGTTCATCTTGTAGATTGGTTCCCAGTCCACCACATCTGTTATATATATATGAGATTCCATCTTGCGCGTAAAGTGCGAAGAGTATATTATGTGGACGATTCGGGACCGGTTCTTGGTTATCAGATAGCATATATAGAAGGTTCTTCATAATAAAGCATAATATGTCACAAGGTGTTCGTTTATTTGCCGTATTAACTAAACAGGTTCTATAGATGGTGGGCAAAATAGACTAAAATAAATACAGAACATATAAACCATGCATTATTGCGGGACTACCACTAAAATGAATTTTTGTAGTAGTTGTTTTTTTTATGTAAGGTTCTGCAATTCTGGTAGTACTTAGTTATGAGGTGTGTTTATGTAACTGTTTATGTAACTGCGTTAACCGTTTCCTTCTTAGATTAAACTAAGTAAACCAAAACGTATTTGCCCCCAAAGGGGTGCGCTTTGCCCCACCTCAATTCGCCCCTATCGCATGCCAGACTCAGCATAATATGCATGCAAGCTCATTTATCAGTTTCGGCATATCCCATGAATTACGTAGGTATAACTGTAATCGATCACCGTATATGCCATCATCTTTATAATAACGATCAATGTTTGCGTGCAATAACCCTGTTCCTACCATCGGCCAAGTCTGAACACTGGGTCAAATGATGACATGTGCTTGGTCTTAAAGGGATGTTGGCGAATAGTGGGAAGTCGCCGTGTGCACATTAGCCTGAACCCTTTCCTGCTGTCCGGAGGATTAGCTAATGAAACAATATGATGGATAACATCGCATTGAGACAACGACCATATCGGTCTCGCTCGATTCAATTTATGTCAAAGTTCAAATCTTCCGGCGAAATTTAACGCTATACAAAGTGAATGATCACAACATTTCCAACAATCAAGCGTCAGTTGTTTTCGCCGGTGCTTGTGTTACTCAGCCTCCGTCACTGTCGCTTCACGTAGACTCGCCACCCGGACTCTGGGTCGGTGACGTCATTGCACCCGACATACAGCCTACACCCGCCCGTCCGGCCTTGATGGGTGAATGCCTCACACGCTGGTCTCTGCGAGCATGTCCGTGCGCACACGATGACACTTGGCACGTTCACGCTGGCCAGACTGGCATCTTGAGGACACCCAAGGTCACGATGAACGACGTAGACATCTGCAGACAATAACACAATGACTACTGACAATATTCAACAAGATGTAATGTAACAAGATTGTCAACAAAGGCAAAAGACCCAGACGGCAAGTGGACAAAGAAAAAATTTTCTTATCGAGAGTCAGTTTTCAATTAAGTGTAACCATCCCTTCTAAGGTATTTGTAATTTTTTTTAATATGTTCACGCTGCTATCATTTCCACAATTTGTACATCATTTGTTCAACTCATTAACTGTCCACTGTGAGTTCTTCCTGATATCCAATCTACACTGACCCTTCACTAATGTTACTTCGTGTCCTCTAGTTCTACTATCTTTCTTAAGTGAGAAACAACATTTACATCAATAATTAATGAACATATTTACTGGACAATAAATAATTTCATAATTTCAATTTGTATTGGATCAAATCATTGAAGTTCATCGTTATACTTGAAAATAGTGAGAGAAATTAACAAAGCATTTTGTTTCTCGTGTATAATTGATGGTTTTATGCCAATTGATGATAAGGTTAATATTGATTTGTTAACTTCTGACAGTATTATTATTATAATAATGACATCAGGACTTTTACATTACAAACATACGTACACCTGTTACAATACATATATACGTACACCTGTTACAATACATATATACGTACACCTGTTACAATACAGACATACGTACACGTGTTACCATACATATATACGTACACCTGTTACAATACAGACATACGTACACCTATTACAATACAGACAAAGAGACGGAGTCAGATACAGAGATACAACGACAGAGACAGTGACACAGAGATAGGCAGAGGTAGAGATACAAAGAAAAAGACAGAGGCAGAGGCAGAGGCAGAGGCAGAGGCAGAGGCAGAGGCAGAGGCAGAGGCAGAGGCAGAGGCAGAGGCAGAGGCAGAGGCAGAGGCAGAGGCAGAGGCAGAGGCAGAGGCAGAGGCAGAGGCAGAGGCAGAGGCAGAGGCAGAGGCAGAGGCAGAGGCAGAGGCAGAGGCAGAGGTTTGTGATGCGGAACCAATATTCCACACGGAGAAAACGAATTGCGACTGGAATGCGATATCATCACCACCATGAACACTAACCACTGTAATCTTGTTCTTTTCCTTCATCGGTTGTTGTCATTGGCGACTGGGTCGTTGATTTCTGATAATTGTCTGCTTCACATATGAAACCGTAGCCGAACGAGCAAGGGCGATCCCACCACAGACCGCTCCCGGAGACAGCGACACAGTCTGGCCCATTGGTTTCCGGCTGGTAAGTGCCCCAATTTGTCCAGGTGATGTCAACGTTGTGCGGGTCAAACACAAAGAGCCCCTCTAAAAGTGAAGACAAAAACTGTGCAGGGCAACAAAACGCTACATGTACACGCATACGTCATGTTTTTAACTAATTTATTATTATTTTATTTAACTCTTTTTAATTATTTATTGATAAATATTCTGTAATGCACGTATGTTACAAATTTATTAATTTTATTTTATTTATTCAGCTAATTAATTTTATCTTTACATATATATATATATATATATATATATATATATAATTTTGGGTTAATTTAGATGCTATACAGTTGCCCTGCACAGTATATATATATATATAAGATAAAATTAATTAACATATATATATATATATATATATATATATATATATATATATATATATATATATATATATATATATATATACCCCTTACATCTAAATTAACATAAATTGTATACCTCAATTTCATGGCACACTTGTCCCTTAAAATACATAGGTGGTAAAATGTATGGGTTACATATATATATATATATATATATATATATATATATATATATATATATATATATATATATATATATATATATATATATATATATATATATATATATATATATATATATATATATATATATATATATATATATATATATATATATAATTATAATAATTTAAAAGGTTAAAACATGACGCATATATGCACTGTGTAAACTAGGAAGGGAGGAGGAGAGATGGAGACGTAGAGGAGAGGAGGATATGAGGAGATGAGAATAAGAGCAGGAGAGGAGGCGAGGAAGGCAGAAGGAGAGAACGACATGAGGAGAGGTGGAGAGGAGAAGAGAAGAGGAGAAGAACTGAGGATAGGAGAGGAGGAGAAAAGGAGTGGAGTAGTGGAGGAGAGGTTGAGGGGAAAAGAGGAGGAGAGGAACAGAGAAATAGAGGACTAGAGGATTAGAGGAGTTGTGGATGAGAATAGAGGAGGAGAGGAGGAGAGCAGAGGTGGATAAGAGGAGGGGATTTGAGGATGTGCGGAGGAAAGCACAGGACGAGAGGGGGGAGGACGATATGTGGAAAGGTTGAGAGGAAGAAATGAGGAATGGAGGAGAGAAGGAAAGGAGAAGAGAGGGAGAGGAGGAGAGGTGTCGACGAGGAGAAGTAGGTGATGAAATTATGGGAGGAGTGGAGGAAGTCAAAATCTTTCTTAGCTAATACTATAAGCCGCAGAGACAAGGTAGAACTGACGTTTTCATAGCGACACCTACCGGTATCAATGTCGTTAACAGCTGTCCAGAACAAGGTATCACTGCTGTATTGACCCATTTTGATCAACGCTACGATGAAAGCCTTGTCTTCAGCGGTCATTTGCAATAGTCGAGCACTGTATGTTTCGCAGGAGTTTCTGGCGGCGAACCAGTCGCCCTTGTGGTCGACTATCATGTAGCACTTGTCCCGGTTCTCCTCCCACCCAACCTCGCAACAAGCTCCTGACATGCAATGAGGTTAAACAAATGTCAGAGGTTTCACCGTCAGCTAATGGAAAATATTCTCCTCCATTCAACCGTCGTTGGTTTTTTGTAGCGTTTTTCGTGGTTTTTTAAAATGTTGTTTTACGGGTCGCCATTTGGTGTTCTCGACGTCACCGTGATTTGCCGTTAAATTGCAAAACAAACGGGACATTTCGTAAAAAAAAACGAGGCAACGGGACCAATGGAAAAAGGCGGTATTTCCCACCTGAAAACCATCATGTTGACACTTATGAAACGCAGAAAGATTCTAATTAGTTAACTGAACGACTGTTTTACGAGACGTTGCGACACAGTATTTATTTAGTATTTGTAACATCAATATTGGTTATGAAATTCCATCCATACAAAACATAGTACTATCACGATCCTTCATATATTAACATACATTATGGCATTGTTGGCGTAACCCTTTGGTGTTTCAAATCATATTTTTCAGACAGACACTAAAGCATTAACATATGACAGTCATCACCTGCATGCTAATGATACACAAGTTTACATAGCACTTTCACATTCAAATGTAAAATAATCTTAGTCGATTTTAAGAGATTGTCTCACTGACATCTCGTTTTGGGTGGAATCAAGTAAGCTGAAGATTAGCCCAGATGAAACATACCTTATTATTATTGACATTAAGCAACAACGTAATAGTGTCGTCAGCCATTTTCCAATTAAACTGCTTGGCAGTGATACATCCCCATCAAATACTGTTCGTAATCTAAATTTTACCTTTGACAGTGTCTTCAACTTTCGCCAGCGTATTTTTCAAGTTTTCATATACAATATACGTCACCTCCGTCCAATTCGGCGTCACATATCTTTTATCTTCAGAAAAATCTGAAGACATTTATTCCAAATTGCATTTCCACCATAAATCTTCGGTGGTCCCACATTCTGATAATGACGTTTGCGTGCCCCTGTTCACAATTATGCTGAATGATTATGTTTTTTTGCGCCTCTGAGCTCAGATACCTTAGAATATAGGCGCCATATAAGTTCACTATTATTATTTTCGGTTTTTATCGTTTTAAGACATAATATAATATTGACATAATTGACATAGGGCCTACCAATAAATCTTCACATTTCTAAATACAATATAACGTTTTTAATCGGACGATTCATTAGACTGGCGAATTCTCGTTTTATACAATTTCTGCCGATAAATATGCTATATCACTAAGTAATAAAATATCAGGTATAACATCGTTAATCTATTGTGTACTTTCTGATCAAACGTTTATTAAAAGTGGGACATTTTAATTATTCTAAATCGAATGTTGACTCCGTTTTACGTTTAGCCTGTCACACGTTTATCATACTAAAATTTGGAGTAGGGGTAGTTAAAATGCTACATACTGAAAATTACCCAATGTTCACTGAATAAGTGACCTTAGTGAAGTCTTTCAAGGTTTCGGATTCCTAATGATGACTGTGAATATGCCAGGTTTTAGGTCAGTAACCCAATTGCATTTCCTGGAAGATGCCGTCCTTCGGCGAAAGCATTCTTTGTGCTACTGGAAATTGGTGATAGTAAGTTATGGTGGCATTAATTATTGCTGGTAATATTCTTAGATTTAATATTTCACAGACTTGTTGACGCGAGTCGTGTGAGCTGACTCGATTCGCACTCTTGCTACTTGTGGCTTCAGCTAGAATTCAGAATGAGATGACTCGATATGTTTTAATTGCAAGATTTGTCAATGAATACATATGTTTTTCGTCATACTCTAGACCATCGCACAGTACATAATCAGCCATTTAGAATATTCAAATATATCGGCAGCGACGGAGTCGTTCTCTATTCTCACAATGCGCCGCTGAAGTTAATCAGCCCCATACTAAAATAACATGGCTATGAACCATTATTTTAAGAACAGTCCGCTGTATCACATTTGATTGTCTGTCTCTTCATAATGGATTATCTGGCACGATAAAAAATATCATCGCATGTTTATTTAAACTTTTCTATACAAACATAATGTATATTGTGCAATCAAGCACACGGCAGACGCATTAAGCTTCTAGATCGAAACGATGCAACAATAAATTGTTCGTGTACACAAAGATTGGAGGAGCTGAGGGAGGAGTTTGTGGTGGAAGAGAATTTCAAGGGGAAGCTGGTGAGGAGCCGACTGAAGTGGGCCGGACACGTGGAAAGAATGGAAGGGCAAAGATACCTGATGCGCTCGGAGTGGAGGGTAGAAGGGAAGAGGAAGACCGAGTCTGTGATTTGGCAGGAGTGGGAGGGGAGTGGAACACGAGAGCGATAGATGGGGGTGAGGTGGTCGGGGTGGGTGGCAGAGAAGGAAAGAAGGAACAAAAATCGACAACCGATATCCTTCCCAGCCTCCCCTGAACTTCAGGGATAAAGAGGAGAGCACCAGTCGCGTGTGTTATTCCACAATTGAGCTGTACATGCTTGACCTGCCTTTCCACCATGTCTACACTCCGTTTGCTTCCGAGAACCGGATGTACATTGGAATATTCTTTGATTCGTCTAAATGATGGTTCGACAATTCGCCACAGCGTTAATAAGCCAGTAGCCTAGGCGCAAATTAAGCTTTGTATCTATTCCGATTGAGCAGGAAGACCAGTGAAAAGCAACAAAGTGCACTTCCATTTGTTGATGAATGCCTTGGTGAGTGTTTTGTTTACTCCTAGGTCCTGTGTCAAATTAGTGTTACTATTCACACGCTGGTGAGAAGATTTAAGTGGTCTGGCATATCAATCATGGCAGACCTAAACAATGGTTCTGTAACTGGTCGCGTTTTGTACTCGTCTTGAGATTTTGGACTGATACATTTTCAAGGCCTAAGGGATGGGGAAGTGGCATTTTTAGTTGGGAAGTATTTACACAAATTATATAAATAGTATTACTAATTGTTAAAATTGTATTACACATTATGTAAATAGCATTACAATGGAGCCTACGTCGTTCATCTTGTAGATTGGTTCCCAGTCCACCACATCTGTTATATGTATCAAGTTCCGCAGAATATCTTATTAAATATTTGGGAACGGTTATTGGTTATCAGATAGGATATATAGGAGGTTCTTCTTAATAATACATAACCTGTCAAAAGGCGTTCGTTTATTTGTCGTATTAAGTAAATAGATTCTATAGACGATGAAAAATAGACAACATGTTTTAATAAAATAAATATAAAAACATATAAGCCGTGCATTACTATTATTATCTCCTCATTTCCTCTGCTATTCTTATCTCTTCCCATCTCTCCTTCTCCTGTTGTCTCCAACTCTCCTTCTCTTCTGTTCTCCTAATCACCTGTGTTCTTCTCTTACTCACCTCTACTCTTCTGTTTTCTAATCTTCTCACATCCAACTCTTCTCCTCCTATCATCCTCTGCGATCTCCACTTATTCTCCTCTCCTATCGTCATCTTCTACCCCTCTTCTTCTCCCCCTCTCCACCTCTCCACCTTTTCTCCTCTCCTCATCTCCTCCACTGTTCATCTCCTCTCGTCGTCACCTCCTCTTCTCATATGCCCTACTCCACCTCTTCTCTTTTCATCTTACCCTCCTCTCCTACTATATATATATATATATATATATATATATATATATATATATATATATATATATATACATATATATATATATATATATATATATATATATATATATATATATATATATATATATATATTTTGTGTGTGTGTGTGTGTATGAAGCAGAGAACAGGAGGAGTGGAGTAGTCACTTCCTCTTCTCATAGAGTAGAACAGATGAGAAGAGGAGATGACGAAGAGAGGAGGAAAAGTGGGAGAGGTGGACAGGGGGAGAAGAATAGTATGAGACGAGGAGAGGAGAGATTGAGAAAAGGAAAAGTGGAGAAGAGGAGTGGAGGAGGAGAAACGGAAAGGAGGAGAGGAGTAGAGAGATGTGGAGAAGAGGTTAGGAGGAGATGATGAGAAGAGGAGGAAAGCAAGAGAGCTTGAGTACAGGTGGATAGGAGTATATGAGGAAACATGAGTATAGGAAGAGAGAAGGAGAAGTGGAGATGAAGAAAAGAGAAGAAGGGGAGAGGTGGAGAGGATGGGAAGAGGAGAGGAAGAGATGTGGAGCACAGGAGATTAGGAGATGAGGAGAAGAGTATAGTAGGAGAAGTGGAGAGCACAGCATGAAATGAGGTGAGGAGTTGAAGAGAGGAGAAGCGGATGAAAGGTGGAGAGCATGAGAAGAGGAGAGGAGCAGAAGATGATAGAAGGAGAGGTGAGAATGAGAACAGCAGAAGAGGAGAGCAGAAGAGGTGAAGAAAAGCAGTGGATAGTGGAGAGGTGGAGAGGTGGGTAGAAGAAGAGCAGACGGTGAGGGGAGGATAGGAGAAGGACATAGTGAGAAGAGGAGACGAGGAAAGATGAAGAGAAACAAGATAAGACGAGAGGAGATGACGTGGATAAGACCAGAGGAAGATAGTAGAATAGGGTGAGAGAAGGAATTGTGAAGTGGGGGAACGGGAGAAGTGGAGGGGAGAGGAGAAGAGGTGAAGAAGAGGAGAGGAGGAGAGGAGGCGATGAGGAGAGTGAGAGAGGTGGAAAGGTATCGATGCGTAGAGGAGTAGAAGAGAGGAGGAGTTGAGGATATGAGTAGAAGAGTAGAGTTGAGGAGGCGAGTAGGAGAGGAACAGGAAATATTTATTAGTCCCAAAGACAGACAAAAACAAAGTATTCAGCACTAAGACCACACAATATATTATATTTAAGCCGAAATGAGAAAATGAAGTGGTAAGAAAGTGGTACGGTCTGAAAATAAAAGATAATGTCATATAAGGGACGGGATACTCCAACTAAGGCTAAAAATTAATCGCTGTCGTAGGAGGAGGAGAGGATAAAATAAGTGGAGAGGAGAAGAGGACAGGTGGAGATTATGAGAGGAGGAGTTGGTTAGAGGTGGAGAGGTGGAGAAGAGGAAAGGAGGAGAGGAGTAGAGGAGATGCGGATAAGATGAGAGGTGGAGAGGAGTAGAAGAGTAAAGGAGGAGAGGAAGAGAGGTGGAGAAGAGAGGAAGAGAGCGGAATAGTTGGAGGGGAGTAGAGGATACGTGGAGAAAATGACAGGAAGAGAGGAGAGAGGTTGAGAACAGGAGAGGAGGAGAGAAGGAAAGGAGGAAAGTGATCGATTAGAAGAGGAAGTAATGACCGAGGAGAGGTGGAAAAGAGAATAGGAAGAAAGTAGTATAGGACGAGAGGAGGTGACGTTGAGCAGAGGAGAGGAGGAGACGAAGAGTGGAGGAGGGAGAGGTGATGATGAGGAGAGGAGGACAGGACGAGAGGAAGAGAGGAGGATAGGTAGAGAGGAGGACAGAAACAGAAGTAGAGAAGAGAATTGGAGGAGAGGAGTGGAGCAAGACATAATGAGAGGAGGAGATGTGGAGCAGAGGAGAGGAGGGGATGAAGAGAGGTAGCGAAGGGGATACAAGGAGAGGAGAGGTGGATAAGAGTAGAGGTGAATCAGAGGAGAAGGGAAGAGGAAGAGAAGATAGGGTGAAAGCAAGGGAGCAGGAGCAGATGTGGAGAGGAAGAGCGGTGGAGAGGAAGAGAGCAGGATAAATGAAGAGGAAGAGAGGAGAGGCGGAGGAAAGGAATGGAAGAGAGGAGAGGAGGAGAACATGGGACTAAGAGAGAAGGAAAGGAGGAAAGGGGACGATTAGAAGAGGAAGTAATGACAAGTGGAGGAGAGATGGAAAAGAGAATAAGAAGAAAGGAGCAGACTAGGAGAGGATGAGAGGAGGAGGCGTGGTGGAGGAGAGGAGGGTGGAGGATAGGGGAGAGGTGGAGATGAGGAGAGGAAGAGAGGAGGAGATGAAGAGAGGTGAAGAGGAAGAGAGGTAGAGGAGGATAGGAGGATATATGGAGAGGAAGAGAAGAGTAGATGTGGAGATGAGGAGAGGAGAAAAGGACCAGATGAGGACAGAATGAGAGGAGGAGATGTGGAGCGGAGGAGAGGAGGGGAGGAAGAGAGGTGGAGATGTTGAGAGAAGGAGATGAGGAGAAGGGAGGTGGAAAAGAGGAGAGGAGAAGACGAGAAGATAGGAGGATAGGAGGAGCGGAGGAAAGGAGGATAAGGAAATGAAAAAATTATGACATGATAGGGGAAGCCAAAGTCTTTCCTAGGTAATAATATAAGCCGCAGAGAGATTGCAGAACTGACTCTTTTATTATGACGCCTTCCGGTATCGATGTTGAATGCCGCCGTCCAGACTATGATGAAAGCCTTGTCTTCAGTGTCGGTCATGTGCAATAGTCGAGCATTATATGTCTTGCATGAGTCTCGGGCGGCGAACCAGTCGCCTACCATCTAGCACTCTCCTCCCACCCAGCGTCGCAACAAGCTCCTGATATGCAGTGAGGTTAAACGAAGTGTCAACGTCAGCTCTTACAAAAGTGAGACATATCCTCCTCCATTCAACGGTCGTCATTTTTGTGTTTTTTTGTTTTTTACCGTGTTGTTCTACGGGTAGCTAGTTCTCATTCACAAGAGAAAATGTGAAATCACTTGAGAAAAAGTTCGTGTGCAACAAATAGATCGATTTTAACGTGATTTGTTTTTAAATTACAAAAAAGCCGGGACATTTCGTTAAAAAAACGGAAAGCCGGACCAATAGAAAAAGCGGTATTTCCCGCCAAAAGTAGTAATGTTGACACCTATGAAATGTGTAACGATTTTCATTGGTTGACTGAAAGACTGTTTTATAAAACATTGCGACATTAATTTATTTAGTATCAGCTGGTTGCTGTCACTGTCATGATCCTTCATCTCTTAATAAAAAAAATACACGATTTGGCGAAAGAATATAAATATATAAGTTTTTTAGTTTTACGACAATTTTCACATTTCCATGTGAAATATGATGTTTTTCATCGGATGATTCATTAGACTGTCGAATTCCCGTCTTATTCCTTTTGCGCCGGTAAATTTGTGATATCAGTAAATAATAAACCATGAGGTGTAACATTGCTACTTAATAGTGCACTTTTAGATCAAACGTTTGAGAAAATTGGGAAAATTTGATTATTCGAAATTCCCAACTGGCTTCGTATGAGTTAACAAATAAAAATCGTCATACTTTTCCTTTAATGTACGATGCTTGAAAATTATTTCTTTAATGTATCTTATTCAACTTCAGGAGCCTTACGGGCGGGCGGGCGCTCGGGCGGGCGGGCGGGCGGGCGGGCGCTCGGGCGGGCGGGCGGGCGGGCGGGCGGGCGGGCGGGCGGGCGGGCGGGCGGGCGGGCGGGCGGGCGGGCGGGCGGGCGGGCGGGCGGGCGGGCGGGCGGGCGGGCGGGCGGGCGGGCGGGCGGGCGGGCGGGCGGGCGGGCGGGCGGGCGGGCGGGCGGGCGGGCGGGCGGGCGGGCGGGCGGGCGGGCGGGCGGGCGGGCGGGCGGGCGGGCGGGCGGGCGGGCGGGCGGGCGGGCGGGCGGGCGGGCGGGCGGGCGGGCGGGCGGGCGGGCGGGCGGGCGGGCGGGCGGGCGGGCGGGCGGGCGGGCGGGCGGGCGGGCGGGCGGGCGGGCGGGCGGGCGGGCGGGCGGGTGTAACCGCGTTAACCGTTTCCGCCTTGGATTAAACTAAGTAAGCCAGATCGTATTTTCCCTCAAAGGGGTGCGCTTTGCCCCACCCTTATTCGCCAATACCATATATGCAAGCTCATTTAGCAGTTTCGGCATATGCCACGAATTATGTATAATTAATATCACCTTTATAAGAGCGATCAATGTTTGCGCGTAATAACCCAGTTCTCACTATCGGCCAAGTCTGAACATTGGGTCAAATGATGCCATGTGATTGGTATTAAAGGGGTGTTGGCGAATAGTGCACCCTAGCCTGAACCTTTCCTGCTTTCTGACGGATAAGCTTATGAAACAATATGATGGCAAACATCGCATTGAGACAACGACCATCTCGGTCTCGCTCGATTCAATTTATGTCAAAGTTCAAATCTTCCGGCGAAATGTAACACTATACAAAGTGAATGATCACAACATGTCCAACAATCAAGCGTCAGTTGTTTTCGCCGGTGCTTGTGTTATTCAGCCTCCGTTACTGTCGCTTCACGTAGACTCGCCTCCCGGACTCTGGGTCGGTGACGTCATTGCACCCGACATACAGCCTACACCCACCAGTCCGGCCTTGATGGGTGAACGCCTCACACTCTGGTCTCTGCGAGCATCTCTGTGCGCACACGATGACACTTGGCACGTTCACGCTGGCCAGACTGGCATCTTGAGGACACCCAAGGTCAAGATGAAGGACGTAGACATCTGCAGACCATAAAACAATGACTACTGATAATTTCCAACAAGATTTAAAAAGATTGTCATCCAAGGCAAAAGTACCAAATGGCATGTCGACAACGACGTCATTGGCATATCGAGAGTCCAACACTTTTCCTCTTCTGAGGTATTTGTTATTTTTGTTTTTACAAATATTCACGCTAATAAAAATATGTAGATAATTGGTTCAATTCGTTACTTGTGAGGATTAGTACGTTCTTATATTTAATGTACATTGATGCTTCGCTAATTTTATTTCCTGTCCTCTAGTTCTTTTAATTTCTTAAGTGAGAAACAAAAAATTTATATCAATATATTCATACCCTTTCAGTATCTTAAAAGCATCAGTTTGATCTTTCTCCTCTTAACCTCTTTGTCTTTAGAGTTGCTTAGCCACATTCTATTAGGCGTTCTTCATAACTAAAGTATCTTAATCCTGGAATCAAGACTGCATTAATATGATATGAAATTATTCACTCTCGAATTACCGTCGATTTATAAATACATGGTGTATATCAGAACATGTTGAAGACTGGAAACACCAGACAATGTGTGTAAATTGATAAGTCAGTAAACACTGAAATGCATTTCATAATGAAATATATATATATACTTAATAACCGATATGTAGCAAACTTGTAGTATAACTGTCAAATTGTTAAAGATGTACATCATGAAATGTGATACATATGGAGATGTTCTACTGTACTTCGTATTACACTGCGCTAGTTTCATGAATACATTTTGTATTGTGTCTAATCATTGAGATTCATCGTTATTCTTAAAAAAATAGTGAAATAAATTAACAAAGCACGTTGTTTCATTTGTGTCATTGATAGTCTATGCCAAGTGAAGAGGGAGATAGAGAGAGAGAGAGAGAGAGAGAGAGGGAGGTAGAAAGAGAGAGATAGAGAGAGAGAGAGAGAGAGAGAGAGAGAGAGAGAGAAAGAGAGAGATATAGAGATAGAGATGGAGAGAGGGAGAGATAGATAGATGGATAGATAGATATATAGATAGATAGATAGACAGATAGATAGATAGATAGATAGATAGATAGATAGATAGATAGATAGATAGATAGATAGATAGATAGATAGATAGATAGATAGACAGACATACAGGGAGACAGAGATAGAGAGGGAGAGAGAGAGAGAGAGAGAGAGAAAGGTAGGAAGTTAGATAGATATATAGGTAGAGAAAGAGAGAGATAGGTAGTTAGATAGATATATAGATAGATAGATAGATAGAGAGAGAGAGAGAGAGAGAGAGAGAGATAGAGAGAGAGAGAGCGAGATAAAGAGAGAGAGAGACAGACAGACAGACAGACAGACAGACAGACATACACACATCGATACAGACAAAGAGACCGAGACAGAGAGAAAGAAAGGTGTTAGTTTGCTTAAAGTAACATCAGTTGTTATTCGCATAGGTTTATAGTGCGGAACAAGTATTCGAATTGCGAATGGAATACGACATCAGCACCATCCTAAACACTGACCACTGCAATCATGGAGTTCTCTTCCTTCACCGGTTGTTGTCATCAGCGACTGGGTCGTTGGTTCCTGATAATTGTCTGTTTCACAGATGAAACCGTAGTCTTTTGAGCAAGGCTGGTCCCACCACCGACCGCTTCCAGAGACAACGACACAATCAGACCCTGACCCTGGTCCGCCGTTATTAGGCTGGTCTTTGCCCCAATATGTCCAGGTGACTGTGTCGTTGCACGGGTCAAGCACGAACTGTCCCTCTAAAAATAAATAAATAAATAGAGAAATGGAGAGGAGAAGAGGAGAGTAGAAGAGTTGGACAATAGAGAAGGAGGAGAGGAAGAGAGGGTGAAAGGTGGAGAGGCGTAGAGGAGTAGAAGAGGGTATGAGATGAGGAGAGGAGAGAAGAGGAGGAGAGAAGATGAGGAGGAAAAGTGGAGTTGAGCAAAGGACAGGAGGAGAGGAGGAGAGAAGGAGAAGAGGAGAGGAGGTAAGGTGGATAGGAGGAGAGGAGAAAATGAAGAGAGGTGGAGAGGAGTAGATGGGGAGAGGAGGAGAAGAGGAGAAGAGGAAAGAAAGAGGGGAGGGGGGATATGTGGAGAGGACGATAGGAAGACAGGTGGAGAGCAATAGAGGAGGAGAAGAGAGGAGGAGAGTAAGAGAGCAGGAGAAAAGAAAAGTTGGGTAGGAGCACATGGGGAGATGGGGAGAAGTGGAGATGAGGAGTAGAAGAAGAGATGTTGAGTGGAGGACAAGAGGAGAGGAGGATAGAAGAGTATGAGGAGAAGAGTAGAGGAGAAGAAGTGGAGAGGAGGACAGGATGAAATGAGGAGTAGAGGAGACGTGAAAAGGAGAAAAAGAGTAGGGGAGCAGAATATGATAGAAGAGGTGGAGCAGAGAAGAGGATGAAAACAGGAGAAGAGGAGAGTAGAAGTGGTGAAGATGAGTAGTGGAGTTAGGGAGAGGTGGATAGGAGACGAGGAGAGTAGAGGAAGAGAGGAGGATAGAAAGAGAAGGAGAGAATAGGAGATGAGATGAGGAGATGATACGAAGAGGAGAGGAAGAAATGTGAAGAAGAAAAGAGGCGGAGAAGAACAGAAGAGGAGGAGAAAAGAGAGTAGAATAGGGTGAGAGGAAGAGTCGTGGAGTGGAGAATAAGAGGAGAGGTGGAGAGGAGAGGAGAAGAAGAAAGGCGGAGTGAGGTATAGGAGTAGAGGAGAGGATGAGTTGAATAGAAGAGCAGAGGAGGAAAAGCGGAGATGAATAGAGGAGTTAAGTTGAGGAGGAGAGGAGGAGAGAATGTGAAGAGAATTTGAGAAGATGGCGACAGATTGAGAATTGGAGACGAGAAGAGGTGGAGAAAAGAAGAAGAAAGGTGGAGATGAGAAGAAAATATGGCTAGAGGTGGGGAAGTGTAGATAAGGAGAGGCGGAGAAGAGGAAAGGAGTAGAGGAGATGCGCAATAGTGTAGAGGAAGATAGGATGATAGAACGAGAAGGAGAGAATAGGAGAGTAAGAGGTGGATTAAAGGAAAAGAAGAGAACAGGTGATGAGGATATGGGGAGAGGTAGAGAGGAAGAAAGGGGGAGAAGATAGCAAAATAGTAGGATGGCTGGAGAGGGAAGAAAAGAGGAACGAGGAGGAGAACAGGAGAGAAGGAGATATGGAAGGAGGAAAGGGGCGATTAGGAGAGGAAGTGAAGATGAGCGGAGGAGAAGTGGAGAGAGAATATGAGAAAAGGAGTAGAGGGGGATACAACTAGAGGGGAGGAGACGAGGAGCAGAGGAGAAGAGGAGAGGAGGAGTAGAGGAGAGGAAGAGTGGATGAGAGGAAGAGTGAAGGAGAGTGGGAGAGGTGGGGAAGAGGAGAGGAGGACAGGAGGAGGGGAACAGAGGAGGTTAGGAAGAGAGGTTAGAGGAGGAGAGGTAGGTAGGAGGAGATGATTAAAGTTGGAGAGGAGAGGTGGATGCGAGTAGATGAGGAGAGGGGAAGAGGTGGAAAAGAGGAAAGGAGGAGAGGAGCAGAGGAAGATGGGATGGATATGTGGAGTGGAGGAGAGGAGGGGAGGAAGAGAAGTGGAGAGGTGGCGAGGTAGGCGGTGAGGAGAAATGGATAAGAGGAGAGGTGAATCAGAGTGCAGAAGGAGAGGATTGGTGAACGAGAGGTTGAGAGGAGGAGAGGAGGAGAATTGGAGATGAGAAGAAGAGTGGCGGATAAGAGGAGAGGAGGAGAAGAGGACGGGATGAGAGGAGAATACGAGGAGATGAGGAGATGAGGAAATTTCCTGGCTAATAATATAAGCCACACAACTTACTTTTTTATAGCGACACCTACCGGTATCAATGTCGTTAGCCGCCGTCCATAACACAGTAACATTTGTGTATTGACGCATACGGAACAACGTATTGATAAAAGCCCTTTCGGCAGTGTCCGTCATGTGCAGTAGTCGAGCACTGTATGTCTTGCATGAGTCTCGGGCGGCGAACCAGTCGCTTTGGTTGTCGACTATCATGTAGCACTTGTCCCGGTTCTCCTCCCAACCAGCCTCGCAACACGCTCCTGACATGCAATGAGGTTAAACGAATGTCACAGTATTTTGTATAAGTTGGTTAAGAAATGCTATCCCTGCAAAACATGTTACTGTCACGATCATTCATCTTTTAATATTGAAAAAAATATTCGATTTGGCGATGAAATAAAATATATCAGTTGTTTAGTTTTACCACATACTATTGTATCGCTTTACGGCAATAATTGACAGGCTAATAAATCTTCACATTTAAGGTGAAATACAACGCTTTTCATCGGATGATTTATTAGACTGTCGAATTCCCGTTTTATTCCATTTCTGCCGATAAATATGCAACAATAAATAATAAAACATTAGATATAACATTGTTAATTTATAGTGTACTTTCAGATCAAACGTTTATGAAAATTGGGGCATAATTTTTCGAAATCCCCAACTAGCTTCCTATGAAAAGAGTTTCATTTATTGTGTCACATTCAACGGCAGCAAATGTTTTACACATTTTAATGTAATCTTTACAGAGAGAAACTTCGATTGGTCTCGACAATGCATGATGCCGAATCCGCGTTACGTTTTACGTTTAGCCGGTCACACATTTTATCGCATTAAAAGTTGAAGTCGGGGAAGGCAGTGTTTGTTGAGCCATTTTTAGTTATTTTTTTATTTCTATGGCGCAATCATATTCATAAGTCAAAATTATTTTTAATCACATCAACTATGATTATCAGTAGATCATTTGATACCAAGATAATAATAACATATATAGTAGATTCAAATACGGATGCTAAGCTGGCTCAACTAACACTTTGTGTGGGGTAAGTTGAGCCACAGTGTAGCGTAAGTTGCGCAAATGCTCTATTTGTATAATTTATGTAGGCCTTGTACAAAAATTCATAACAACTCGGCCAACACATCTACCCAATGGGTATAGCACGTCACTGACAAGTCTACACGCTTAATTAATGAGTTAACACAATTAATATAAACTTATAGTTCAACCGCAACCAGTGTAAACAACTGCTAATATGTTGCCTTGTTACCTTGTAACCAACTGCTAATATGTTGCTTTGTTGCCCTGTAACCAACTGCTAATATGTTGCCTTGTTGCCTTGTAACCAACTGCTAATATGTTGCCTTGTTGCCTTGTAACCAACTGCTAATATGTTGCCTTGTTGCCTTGTAACCAACTGCTAATATGTTGCCTTGTTGCCTTGTAACCAACTGCTAATATGTTGCCTTGTTGCCTTGTAACCAACTGCTAATATGTTGCCTTGTTGCCTTGTAACCAACTGCTAATATGTTGCCTTGTTGCCTTGTAACCAACTGCTAATAATTATGTTGCCTTGTTGCCTTGTAACCAATTGCTAATATGTTGCCTTGTTGCCTTGTAACCAACTGCTAATATGTTGCCTTGTTACCTTGTAACCAACTGCAAATATGTTGCCTTGTTGCCGTGTAACCAACTGTTAATATGTTGCCTTGTTGCCTTGTAACCAATTGCTAATATGTTGCCTTGTTGCCTTGTAGCCAACGGCTAATATGTTGCCTTGTAACCAACTGCTAATATGTTGCCTTGTTGCCGTGTAACCAACTGCTAATATGTTGCCTTGTTGCCTTGTAACCAACTGCTAATATGTTGCCTTGTTGCCTTGTAACCAACTGCTAATATGTTGCCTTGTTGCCTTGTAACCAACTGCTAATATGTTGCCTTGTTGCCTTGTAACCAACTGCTAATATGTTGCCTTGTTGCCTTGTAACCAACTGCTAATATGTTGCCTTGTTGCCTTGTAACCAACTGCTAATATGTTGCCTTGTTGCTTTGTAACCAACTGCTAATATGTTGCCTTGTTGCCTTGTAACCAACTGCTAATATGTTGCCTTATTGCCTTGTAACCAATTGCTAATATGTTGCCTTGTTGCCTTGTAACCAACTGCTAATATGTTGCCTTGTTACCTTGTTACCTTGTAACCAACTGCAAATATGTTGCCTTGTTGCCGTGTAACCAACTGTTAATATGTTGGATTGTTGCCTTGTAACCAATTGCTAATAATTATGTTGCCTTGTTGCCTTGTAGCCAACGGCTAATATGTTGCCTTGTAACCAACTGCTAATATGTTGCCTTGTTGCCTTGTAACCAACTGCTAATATGTTGCCTTGTTGCCTTGTAACCAATTGCTAATATGTTGCCTTGTTGCCTTGTAACCAACGGCTAATATGTTGACTTGTAACCAATTGCTAATATGTTGCCTTGTTGTCTTGTAACCAACTGCTAATAGGTTACCTTCCGATATCCCAATTTGCTCGGAAAAATTATTTCCTTTATGAATTTTGGGTTAAAAAACATTCGTCTTCGTTCTTTAACCTCTGCTCAACTAATTATCCCTTGGGCGGCCCCGTTTCGACAATCAAGCTGATTTAATTAACTTCTCATTAATGCGCGAAGTGATGTAAATGCTCTTCCTCTCTGTGTGTAGTTAAACCATTTGTATGCGCACAAACAATAAAGTCTGGTCACAATCACAATTACCAAAAGTTTAGTAAAACATCAGAAAACATACTTTTATCTCACATGTTCTGACCTTTGTGACAAATGTAACATATTATAGGTCAATCGTGTTCTAATAACATGTCCAGTTACTGGGTGGTACCATGTAACTGTCGCTGCTGTAGTTTCCCGTGAAACACGGGTGACTCAACTAACCCAGTGGCTCACCTAACACTGTCTTCCCCTAGTGGCATTCAAAGTTCTACAGACTGAACATGAACCAAGGTTCACTGAATAAGTATCTTTAGTGAAATCTATCAAGGTTTTGGTTTCCTAATGCAAATGATGACTGAATATGTCAGTACTGCATGTTTTAGGTTAGGAACCTTATTGCATATCCTGGAAGATGTTCGTTTGTGAAAACATTCTTTATGCTATTAGACATTTGTGATATTAAGCTGTTGTGCCATTAATTGTTGCTGGTAATATTCTTAGATTTTATAATTCACAGACTTGTTAACTCGTGTTGAAGGACCTGACTCGAGTCGCATTCTTGCTACTTCTGGCTTCAGTTAGAATTCAGAGAGAGATGAATCTAGACTTGTAGGTCAATCAATTGAGAATTTACTTGCCAGTTTATAACTTGCCAACAATCCGATATTTTAATTGCAAGATATGTCCGTCAATACACATGTTTTCCATCATATTCTAGACCATCGCACAGTACATAATGACATATATCAGTATCAGTCATTGAGTATATGAGTACCGAAATGCGCCGCTGAAATTAATCAGTCCCATGCTAAAATAACGTAGATATGACCCGAAGTCATTATTTGAAGAACCGTTTGATTTTCTCTCTCTTCATAGTGGATTTTCTGATATAAGAAAAAAAATAATCGCATGCTCATTTAAACCTTTCTATAAAAACATAATGTATATTGTGTAGTTAAGCACACGGCAGACACATTAAGATGCTAGATCGAAATGATGCAATATTAAAATGTTCGTGAAGTCCACTTGTGCGAAAACAACTGAGTGAGAAGAATTGCGGGAGTGAAAAGAGTAGACAAGCGAAGATTGGAGGAGCTGATGGAGGAGTTTGGTGTGGAAGAGAATTTCATGGGGGAAAAATCGACAACCGGTATCGACGCCAGCCGTCCCTGAACTTCAGGGATAAAGAGGAGAGCTCCAGTAGCGTGTGTTATTCCACATTGAGCTGTACATCATTAAACATGCGACTTATTGATTTAGTGAACGGAAGAGTAGACATAAACAAGTTAAATCTTACCTTCTCCGAAGATTAAAATAACGACCACAATTCGAAGCATGGTGTTTTCAATACTGTTGCCACATCATACTAAGGTTGACGCACCAGCACTACGCGGTTATACATCCAACTAACCACTGGATATTAACAGGTATAACACCTTCAGTAAACAAACTTGCTTGACCTGCCTTTCCGCCAAGTCTACACGGTATTTGCTTCCGAGAACCGGATGTACATTGGAATATTCTTTCTCTGGTCTAGATGATAGTTCGTGAACTCGTCACAGCGTTAACAAACCTGTAGCCTAGGCGCAAATTAAGCTTCATATCTATGCCGATTGGGCAGGAAGACTATTGAAAAGCGGCAAAGTGCACTTCCATTCCGTGTGAAATGCCGAGGTGAGTGTTGTGTTTGATATTCGGTCATGTGTCAAATTAGTATTACTATTGACACGCTGGTGGTCAAACATATTTATGTGGCCAGGCATAGAAACTATGGAAGACCTAAACAATGATTCTGTCACTGATCGTGTTTTGTAGTCGTTTTGAGATTTTGGACTTACACATTTTCAAGGCCTAAGGGATGTGGAAGTGGCATTTTGAGGTGGGAGATATTAACACAAATTAAGTCAATATCATTACAAATTATGTAAATAGCATTACCACGGAGCCTACGGCAACAGTTGCATCGTGACACGGATATCCAAAATTCTGACTCGTCGTTCATCTTGTAGATTGGTGCCCAGTCCACCATATATTGCATCACTGTTATATCTATCAAATTCCATCTTACACGTAGTGTGCAAAGAATATCGGTTATTGGTTATGAGATAGGATATATAGGAGGTTCGTCTGCGCGCGCAGGCGAGCGGGCGTGCGGGCGTGCGGGCGTGCGGGCGTGCGGGCGTGCGGGCGTGTGCAACCGCGTTAACCGTTTCCGTCTTAGATTATACTAAATCAGCCATATCGTATTTGCTCCCAAAGGGGTGCGCTTTGCCCCACCCTAATTCGACCCTATTGCATCCCAGGCTCAGCACAATATATATATATATATATATATATATATATATATATATATATATATATATATATGCACGCTCATTTTCAGTTTCGGAATACCCCACTAATTATGTAGGCATAACTTTAATCGAACACCTTTATAAGAACGATCAATGTTTGCGCATAATAACCCTGTTCCCACTATCGGCCAAGTCTGAACACTGGGTCAAACATGCCATGTGCTTGGTCTTAAAGGGGTGTTGGTGAATAGTGGGAAGTCGCGGTGTGCACCCCAGCCTGAATACTTTCCTGCTGTCTGACGGATAAGTTTATGAAACAATATGTTGGCAAACATCGCATTGAGACAACGACCATCTCGGTCTCGCTCGATTCAATTTATGTCAAAGTTCAAATCTTCCGGCGAAATTTAACGCTATACAAAGTGAATGATCACAACATTTCCAACAATCACACGCCCGCACGCCCGCTCGCCAGTAGTTTTTGCCGGTGCTTGTGTTATTCAGCCTCCGTCACTGTCGTTTCACGTAGACTCGCCACCCGGACTCTGGGTCGGTGACGTCATTGCACCCGACATACAGCCTACACCCGCCCGTCCGACCTTGATGGGTGAATGCCTCACACGCTGGTCTCTGCGAGCATCTCTGTGCGCACACGATGACACTTGGTACGTTCACGCTGGCCAGACTGGCATCTTGAGGACACCCAAGGTCACGGTGAAGGACGTAGACATCTGCAGACAATAACACAATGACTACTGACAATATTCAGCAAGATTTAACAAGATTGTCACCCAAGACAAAATACCCAAATGGCATGTCGACAACGATGTCATTGGTATATCGAGAGTCCAACATTTTTCCTCTTCTGAGGTATTTGTTATTTTTGTTTTTAAACATATTCACGCTACTAAAAATATGTAGATAATTTGTTCAATTCATTTCTTTTGAGAATTCGTTATTTCTTATATATAATGTACGTTGATGCTTCACTAATTTTATTTCGTGTCCTCTAGTTCTTTTAACTTTCTTAAGTGAGAAACAAAATTTCTATCAATATATTCATTCCCATTCAGTATCTTAATAGCATCAGTTTGATATATCTCCTCTTAACCTCGTTGTCTTTAGAGTTGTTAAGCCACATTCTATTAGGCGTTCTTCATAACGAAAATGTCTCAATCCTGGAATCAAGAATGCATTAATATGGCATGAAATTATTCGTTCTCGTTCTACCGTCGATTTATGAAAATATGGTGTATATCAGAACCTGGTGAAGACTGGAAACACCAGACAATGTGTGTAAATCGATTAGTCAGTATACACTGAAATGCATTTCACAGTGAAATACAATTAAATGCATTTCACAGTGAAATATACATTATTTCCTAATAAAGAGATAATCTCACTTTATTCAGATGTACATACTTACAATGATGTTTAGAAAAAACGACCCATAAATTACTAAATATATTACTGGGTAGTTATATAAACTAGGTGAGAAAAAAAAAATAAAAATATATATATATATATATATATATATATATATATATATATATATATATATATATTAAATTGTTAAAGATGTACATCATGAAATGTGATACATGTGGAGATGTTCTACTGTACTTCGTATTACACTGCGCTAGTTTCATAAGTACATTTTGTATTGTGTCTAATCATTGAGATTCATCGTTATTCTTAAAAAACTAGTGAAATAAAAAGTGAAACAAGGCATGTTGTTTCATTTGTTTCATTGATATGCCAAGTGAAGAGAGAGAGAGAGAGAGAGAGAGAGAGAGAGAGAGAGAGAGAGAGAGAGAGAGCGAGGGAGAGAGACAGAGACATATAGAGATAGAGATGGAGAGAGGGAGAAATAGATAGATAGATTATATATATATATATATATATTATATATATATAATATATATCTATATATATATATTATATATATGTATATATATATATATATATATATATATATATATATATATATATATATATATATATATATATATATATATATATATATATATATATATATATATATATATATATATATATATATATATATATATATATATATATATATATATATATATATATATATATATATATATATATATATGTAGACAGACATACATACAGATAGATAGATAGACAGACAGACAGAGACATATAGAGATAGAGATTGAGACAGGGATAAATAGATAGATAGATTATATATATATATATATATATATATATATATATATATATATATATATATATATATATATATATATATATATATATATATATATATATATCTATATATATATTATATGTATATATATATATATATATATATATATATATATGTAGACAGACATACAGATAGATAGATAGATAGATAGATAGATAGATAGATAGATAGATAGACAGACAGACAGAGATAGAGAGTTAGAAAGAGAGAGAGAGAGAGAGAGAGAGAGAGAGAGAGAGAGAGAGAGAGAGAGAGAGAGAGAGAGAGAGAGAGAGAGAGAGAGAGAGAGACAGACAGACAGATATGCACACATCGAGACAGACAAAGAGACGGAGACAGAGAGACAGAGATGTGTTAGTTTGCTTAAAGTAACATCAGTTGTTATTCGCATAGGTTTATAAACAAGCATTCGAATTGCGAATGGAATACGACATCAACACCATCCTAAACACTGACCACTGTAATCATGGAGTTCTTTTCCTTCACCGGTTGTTGTCATCGGCGACTGGGTCGTTGGTTCCTGATAATTGTCTGTTTCACAGATGAAACCGTAGTCTTTTGAGCAAGGCTGGTCCCACCACCGACCGCTTCCGGAGACAACGACACAATCAGACCCTGACGGTCCGCCGTCATTAGGCTGGTCTTTGCCCCAATATGTCCAGGTGATTGTGTCGTTGTACGGGTCAAACACGAAGAGTCCCTCTATAACATATATATATATATATATATATATATATATATATATATATATATATATATATATATATATATATATATATAGGCGGAGAGGAGGAGATGAGGAAAGGAGGACAGAAGGACAGAAGGATAGGAGAAGAGGAGGAGATGAAAGAGGTGGAGAGGAGGAGAGTTGGAGAGAATGAGAACAAGAGTAGAGGACAAGAGAAAAATGGAGAGGAGAAGAGGAGAGGAGAAGAGGTGGATAATAGAGGAGGTGGAGAGGAAGATATGGTGAAAGGTGGAGAGGCGTAGATGAGTCGAAGAAGGTATGAGATGAGGAGAGGAGAGAAGAGGAGGAGAGAAGATGAGGAGGAAAAGTGGAGATGAGCAAAGGACAGGAGGAGAGGAGGAATGAAGGAGAGAAGGAGACGAGGAGAGGAGGAGAGGTGGAAAGGAGGAGAGGAGGAGATGAAGAGAGGTGGAGTGGAGTAGATGGGGAGAGGAGAAGAAGAGTAGAAGAGGAAAGAAGAAGGGGAGTGGGGATATGTGGAGAGGAGGATAGGAAGACAGGAGGAAAAAAGTAGAGGAGGAGAAGATAGGAGGCGAGTAAGACAGCAGGAGAAAAGAAGAGTTGGGCAGGAGCATAGAGGGAGATGGGGAGAAGTAGAGATGAGGAGGAGAGTAGAAAAGGAGAGGTTGAGTGGAGGACAAGATGAGAGGAGGTTAGTAGAGTATGAGGAGAAAAGAAGAGAAGAAGAAGTGGAGAGGAGGACAGGAGGAAATGAGGAATAGAGGAGACGTGGAAAGGAGAAAAAGAGGATGGAGCAGAATATGATAGAAGAGGTGGAGCAGAGAAGAGTATGAAAACAGGAGAAAAGGAATAGAGGAGCATACAACTAGAGGGGAGGCGACGTGGAGCAGAGGAGAGGAGGAGAAGAGGAGTATAGAAGAGGAAGAGTGGATGAGAGGAAGAGGGAAGGAGAGGGGGATTGATGGGGAGGTAGATATGAGGAGAGGTGCAGAGGTGGAAAGGAGAGGTGGATGCGAGTAGATGAGGAGAGGGGGAGAGGTAGAGAAGAGGACAGGAGGAGAGGAGTAGAGGAAGATGGGATGGATATGTGGAGCGGATGAGAGGAGGGGAGCAAGAGAAGTGGAGAGGTGGCGAGGTGGATAGGAGGTGAGGAGAAATGGAAAAGAGGAGAGGTGAATCAGAGGAGAGGAGGAGAGGATTAGTGGAGGAGAGGTTGAGAGGAGGAGAGGATGAGAATTGGAGATGAGAAGAAGAGTAGCGGATAAGAGGAGAGGAGGAGAAGAGGACAGAATAAGAGAAGAATACAAGGAGATGAGGAAATTGTGATAGGGGACCAGGAGGCCAAAGTATTTCCTGGCTAATAATATAAGCCACACAACTGACTTTTTTTATAGCGACACCTACCGGTATCAATGTCGTTAGCCGCCGTCCATAACACAGGAACAGTGGTGTATTGACGCATACGGAACAACGTATTGATAAAAGTCCTTTCGGCAGTGTCCGTCATGTGCAGTAGTCGAGCACTGTATGTCTTGCATGAGTCTCGGGCGGCGAACCAGTCGCTTTGGTTGTCGACTATCATGTAGCACTTGTCCCGGTTCTCCTCCCACCCAGCCTCGCAACACGCTCCTGACATGCAATGAGGTTAAACGAATGTCACAGTATTTTGTATAAGTTGGTTAAGAAATACTATCCCTGCAAAACATGTTACTGTCACGATCCTTCATCTTTTAATATTGAAAGAAATACACGATTAGACGATGAAATAAAATATATCAACGCTTTTCATCGGATGATTTATTAGACTGTCGAATTCCCGTTTTATTCCATTTCTGCCGATAAATATGCAACAATAAATAATAAAACGTTAGATATAACATTGTGAATTTACAGTGTACCTTCAGATCAAACGTTTATGAAAATTGGGACATCATTTTTCGTAATCCTCAACTAGTTTCGTGTAAGTTGACAAAAAAAATCGTCGTAATTTCCCTTTAATGCACGATACCTGAAAATAGTTTCATCAAACTGAACATGAACCAAGGTTTACTGAATAAGTATTCTTAGTGAAGTATACCAAGGTTTTGGTTTCCTAATGCAAATGATTACTGAATATGTCAGCACTGCATGTTTTAGGTCAGGAACCTTATTGCATTTCCTGGAAGATGTTCGTTTATGAAAACATTCTTTATGCTACTAGAAATTTGTGATAGTAAGCTGTTGTGTCATTAATTGTTGCTGGTAATATTCTTAGATTTTATAATTCACAGACTTGTTAACTCTTGTCGTAGGACCTGACTCGAGTCGCATTCTTGCTACTTGTGGCTTGAGTTAGAACTCAGAGAGAGATGAATCTAGACTTGTAGGTCAATCAATTGAGAACTGACTTGCCAGTTTATAACTTGCCAACAATCCGATATTTTAATTGCAAGATATGTCCGTCAATACACATGTTTTCCATCATATTCTAGACCATCGCACAGTACATAATGGCATATATCAGTCATTGAAATGCGCCGCTGAAGTTAATCAGCCCCATGCAAAAATATCATAGATATGACCCGAAGTCATTATTTGAAGAACCGTCCAATGCACCACATTTGATTTTCTGTCTCTTCATAATGGATTATCTGATATGATAAAAAAAATAATCGCATGCTTATTTAAACCTTTCTATAAAAACATAATGTATATTGTGTAATTAAGCACAAGGCAGACACATTAAGATGCTAGATCGAAATGATGCAATATTAAAATGTTCGTGAAGTCCACTTGTGCGAAAACAACTGAATGAGAAGAATTGCGGGAGTAAAAAGTGTAGACAAGCGAAGATTGGAGGAGCTGATGGAGGAGTTTGGTGTGGAAGAGAATTTCATGGGAAGCTGGGAACGAGCCGTTTGAAGTGGGCCAGACACGTGGAAAGAATGAAAGGGCCAAGAGAGCGGACGCTTTCGTAGTTGAGGGTAGAGGAGAAGACGAAGACCGAGCCTGAGATTTCGCAGGACTGGGAGGGGAGGGGAACACGAGAGCGATAGATGGGGTGGGGGGGTGGCAGAGACGGAAAGATGAAAAAAAATCGACAACCGGTATTGGTGCCAGCCTCCCCTGAACTTCAGGGATAAAGAGGAGAACACCAGTAGCGTGTGTTATTCCACAATTGAGCTGTACATCATTAAACATGCGACTTATTGATTTTGTGAACGGAAGTGTAGACATCAACAAGTTAAATCTTACCTTCTCCCAAGATTAGAATAACGACCACAATTCCAAGCATGGTGTTTTCAATACTGTTGCCACATCATACTAAGGTTGGCGCACCAGCACTACGCGGTTATACATCCAACTAACCACTGGATATTAACAGGTATAACACTTTCAGTAAACAAACTTGCTTGACCTGCCTTTCCGCCAAGTCTTCACGCCATTTGCTGTCGAGAACCGGATGTACATTGGAATATCCTTTCTCTGGTCTAGATGATTGTTCTTGAACTCGTCACAGCGTTAACAAACCTGTAGCCTAGACGCAAATTAAGCTTTATATCTATGCCGATTGGGCAGGAAGACTATTGAAAAGGTGCAAAGTGCACTTCCATTTGTAGTTGAATGCTGAGGTGAGTGCTATGTTTGATATTCGGTCATGTGTCAAATTAGCGTTACTATTGACACGCTGGTGGTCAAACATATTTATGTGGCCAGGCATAGAAACTATGGAAGACCTAAACAATGATTCTGTTACTCATCGTGTTTTGTAGTCGTTTTGAGATTTTGGACTTACACATTTTCAAGGCCTAAGGGATGTGGAACTGGCATTTTGAGGTGGGAAGTATTAACACAAATTATGTCAATAGTATTACAAATTATGTAAATAGCATTACCACGGAGCCTACGGCAACAGTTGCATCGTGACACGGATATCCAAAATTCTCACTCGTCGTTCATCTTGTAGATTGGCGGGCGGGCGGGCGGGCGGGCGGGCGGGCGGGCGGGCGGGCGGGCGGGCGGGCGGGCGGGCGGGCGGGCGGGCGGGCGGGCGGGCGGGCGGGCGGGCGGGCGGGCGGGCGGGCGGGCGGGCGGGCGGGCGGGCGGGCGGGCGGGCGGGCGGGCGGGCGGGCGGGCGGGCGGGCGGGCGGGCGGGCGGGCGGGCGGGCGGGCGGGCGGGCGGGCGGGCGGGCGGGCGGGCGGGCGGGCGGGCGGGCGGGCGGGCGGGCGGGCGGGCGGGCGGGCGGGCGGGCGGGCGGGCGGGCGGGCGGGCGGGCGGGCGGGCGGGCGGGCGGGCGGGCGGGCGGGCGGGCGGGCGGGCGGGCGGGCGGTGAATAGTGCGAAGTCGCTAATGAAACAATATGATGGATAACATCGCATTGAGACAACGACCATCTCGGTTTCGCTCAGTTCAATTTATTTCAAAGTTCAAATCTTCCGGCGAAATTTAACACTATGCAAAGTGAATGATCACAACATTTCCAACAATCAAGCGTCAGTTGTTTTCGCCGGTGCTTGTGTTACTCAGCCTCCGTCACTGTCGCATCACATATACTCGCCACCCGGACTCGGTCGGTGACGTCATTGCACCCGACATACAGCCTACACCCGCCCGTCCGGCCTTGATGGGTGAATGCATTACACGCTGGTCTCTGCGAACATGTTCGAGCACACACGATGACACTTGGCACGTTCACGCTGGCCAGACTGGCATCTTGTGGACACCCAAGGTCACGATGAAGGACGTAGATATCTGCAGACAATAACATAATGACTACTGACAATAATCAACAATGTTTAACAAGATTGTCATCCAAGGGAAACGCACAGGTGGCAATTGGACAAGGACAATTTTACAAGGATGCCATTGTTTTATCGAGACTCCAACACTTTTCATCTTCTGAAGTATTTGTTATTTTTGTTTTTAAGCATATTCCCGCTACTAACAATGTGTAGATAATTTGTTCATTTCATTACTTGTGATAATTAGTACTTTCTTATATGTATAATGTACACTGTTGCTTCACTAAGGTTACTTCGTTTCCTCTAGTTCTTTTAACTTTCTTAAGTGAGAAACAATATTTCTATCAATATATTCATACCCATTCAATATCTTAAAAGCGTAAATTTGATATATCTCCTCTTAACCTCTTTGTCTTTGCAGTTGCTTAGCCACATTCTTTTAGGCGTTCTTCATAACTAAGGTATCTTAATCCTGGAGTCAAGAATGCATTAGTGTGGCATGAAACTACCGGCAGTTTATTAATATATGGTGTATATCAAAACCTAGTGAAGACTGGAAACATCCGACAATATGTGTAATTCAGTTAGTCAGTATACACTGAATTGCATTTCACAGTGAAATTATTATTTCTAAATGTAGAGAGGATCTCACTTTATTCTGATATACACACGTTCAATAACGTTTAGAAAAACGACCCATGTACCTATGTTAAATTAAGTTCATTACTAAATATAATACTATTGTTATTGGGTATTTGCATAAACTACGTGAAAATATAAATACTTAACAAGTTATCTAGTTTTACTGTGGTAAACTTGCTGTATAACTGTCAACTTGTGAATGATGTACATCATAAAATATGGTACAAATGGAGATGTCCTACTGTATTTCTTGTTACACTGCACTTGTTCTAACAGTTCTGCACTACTGCAATGCACTGTGTATTAATGCACTATTTAAACAAGGAATTCTAAGCTATTTTGCTTCTCCTCCAATGTCGTCTTTGATAGATGCTATGCATCATGTGTATATAAACTTTATCATGAAGACAATAACATCATTATCATTATCATTAAGAGCAGGCTGGGTAAATAATATAAAGACTAGGGTATTTCTTAGATGATGAATACATTTACTTGAATATGAATAGTTTCATGATTACAATTTGCATTGGGTCTAATCATTGAGGTTCATCGTTATTCTTAAAAATAATGAAATAAATTAACAAAAGCATGTTGTTTCACTTGCTTCATTGATGGTTTATGCAAAAGTGATGATAGAGAGAGAGAGTAGAGTATATATATATATATATATATATATATATATATATATATATATATATATATATATATATATATATATATATATATATATATATATATATATATATATATATATATATATATATGTGGGTGGTTCCAGTTATTAGGGGGCAAATTTCTGACATTGGTACTGAAATTTTTAAATGCTTTAATCTTTAAAACTAAGGATCAACTATTGCTCAAACTTGTTAAATTTATGAAATTGATAAAAAAATTCTGAACAAATGCTATACACCTGAGCAGAAAGATCCTCAGCGGGCGCATCCAGAACAGTTCCGCGTGTAAAGGGGACACCAAACTTAAAAAGTATTTTTCTTCAGGAGTGGTCCAAACAACTGATTTCTATCAATGTTGCCACACATTTGGCACAACACCATCACTACTTCAAAACTAACTTTACTTGGATACGGTCTCGTTTGACTAAATTATAATTTGGGGTCTGCTTTGTCTGCCGGTTTGTCTGAATATAGTCAAAGTTTGCCAATTATGGAACCAAAAACCGATTAAAAGTAAACACTTGAATTTTAAGTGAGTAAAAGTTATTGTAAATTGAGGCATAGGATCTACTGAAACATTGTTCAACGCACTAAACTAATTGTATCAATGAAATTTCCGAAAATTTAAGGACAAACAAAGGTTCTTCGTATAAAGGTTGATACCAACAATTTGTGTCCCTTTACACTGGGAACAACAACTCCACAGGAGGTACACATGAAATTATGCTTTGTTGTAAACAAAGTAAGCTAATTCGACCTTTGTACATGCCCTAGATAACCTGTTAAGGTCATAAATACAGTGAGGATTTGTCTTGTGAATACTGTGAATTGTTTTAATAATTCATTTGTACATTTTCTTGTAGTTCCGAAACACTACATTTCTCTCACACTGGCAGAAAGCAATTGTTAGAACAATAAATGGCTCTGAAATTTAAAAAACATGTATGTGTTATAAACCCATTATACTATGTTTGCCCAATGTAACATTAGAAATATAAATGAACACTATTTATCTGAAAAACCCAAAGCCAAAATGAAAGATTCCTCGTGTAAAGGGGACACCAAATTAACAAAATATTATTGGTGGGGGACCAAGTACTGGAAACCTTTCAGTCTTTTCTCAAGTGACATGAATTAGTGTAATAACAAGTTTGACAGAAAATTAAAATTGAAAGTGCACATATGATACTATTTAGGTATACATGTAGACTGTGACAGAAAAGTAAAGTAAACAATGTTGACAATATCTACCAGAGGTACAATTTTTTTCCGAATTCAACTTAACAATGTATGTACTTCAATTTTACTCCTGTTGACATTTAATGACCAGTTTTCACTTATTAGAATGTTTGTTTTATGTTTTATTTTTCAAATTTGGATTCAGTACATGTTCTAGCTTTGTTTTCTTTGTAGTTTTCAAAGTTACTTTTTTTAACATCACTAAGTTGTACTAACTCAAAACCTTTGATCAAAGCAAGACCGGAGAGTAAACCTCTTCAAGAATGACCGTCTTGTTGGTTTAAATCACATAATGTTGACTAAACTACTAACGTTTTAGAGGAAACTGGTATAACGCATCTTGCCCTATTAAACAGGTGTACACATATAATACTGATTTTTTTTGCTTAAATTATAAAGCCAAATGAAGGCTCTCACACTAGTTTAAGGGCACGCTTAACGGTTAATCTCAGTTTCTTGACATATCCCCAAAAAACTAAATTAAAAAAAATTAAAACTGCTATGTAGATCTTAAGAGGGATCTGTCAAGAAATTGTAATATACCATTCATAGTTCTGTAAGTATTGTGGTCATTCAATTAAGGCCAAAAAGTTCGAAAATGAGTTTTCATATTTTGACACATATCTTAAGAACCACAAGACGTATTGAACTGAAAGTGCAATATGTAAATTCTTTAGAATATGTACAATAAGATTCATGCGTTATATTTCACACTGCTATTGCGAATTTTTAAAACAATCCTAAAACCTTCCAAAAACTTACTAACCGTTAACCGGGCCCTTAAAGAAAGAAGAAATCACACCACAGTTAAAGTTCTTTCAAAAATGTTCGTGTAGTCCACGTGAGCGATAATAAATGTGTGAGAAGAATTGAGTGAAAAGAATAGACAAGCGATGATTGGAGGAGCTGATGGAGGAGTTTGGTGTGGAAGAGTGGAGTGGGGGGTGGGGTGCGGGGGTAGCAGAAATGGAAAGAAGGAAAAAATCGACAACCGGTATCGGTGCCAGCCTCCCCTGAACTTCAGGGATAAAGAGGGGAGCACCAGTAGCGTGTGTTATCCCACAATTGAGCTGTACATCATTAAACATGCGACGAATTGATTTAGTGAACGGAAGAGTGGACGCCAACAAGTTAAATCTTCTCCCAATATTAAAATAACGACCATAATTTGAAGCATTTTGTTTTCAGTACTATCACCACATCTTACCAACGTTGGCGCACCAGCACTACGCGGTTATATATCAAACTAACCACTAGATATTAACAAGTATAACACCTTCAGTAAACAAACTTGCTTTACCTGCCTTTCCGCCAAGTCTACACGCCATTTGCTGCCGAGAACTGGATGTACATTGGAATATTTTTTCTCTGGTCTAAATGATGGTTCGAGAATTCGTCACAGCGTTAACAAGGCACAAATTAAGCTTTATATCAATGCCGATTGAGCAAGAAGACCATTGAAAAGCAGCAAAGTACACTTCCATTTGCTGTTAAATGCCGTGGTGAGTGTTGTGTTTGCTCTTCGGTCATGTGTCAAATTAGTGTTACTATTCACTTGCTGGTGCTGTGGTGGTGAAATCTAAGTGGCCTGGAATATAAAGTATGGAAGACCTAAACAATGGTTCTGTCACTGATCGCGTACTCGTTTATAGACTTTGCACTTAAAATTTTCATAATTTGAGATACCTACCAAAATCAGTTTGTATGTATTTATATGTGTATCACAAAACAAACAATAAATTAAAGATCAACTGTATTGATTCCAGGCAAAAGGCCCGAAGATAATGTGTAGAAAAATGTAGGCCTGCAAAAGAGATATGTATTACACCAACGTGAGATAAATTCAGCAAATCCTGGCTAACAGTAAATAAGAAATATACAGTTTTTTCCTGGAAACTAAACGTTGACAAGCTGTTGTGGTCATGGTGGCGTAATCGTTTTGACGCCGGCCTTTCAAACGAGAGAACCCGGGTTCGAACCTGTCGTGTCGAGACTAACCAAGTAGGGTGGTTGTTATGTAGATAGAGCACGATATTTAAGAGTGTACGGCTTAAAATTAATTCGATAAGAAACTGGAAGCCAACGTAACTGTCTAAGTAGTGTTAGTGATGATGAAAACCGAGGCGCTCTGATACCACACATGCCAGACAATTTTGTACTCGTTGGAGTTTAGCCAAGTCTCTTTTAGCAATGTTATTTAGTAGTGGATTACAATAGTCAAGGCGGCTACTAATTAATGATGTTGATATTGTTTTAGCAGTAGATGTAGATATGTGACGCCGAATTCGACGGAGATCACGTATATGATAGAAACAGGATTTACATACTTGAGAAATATGCTGGCGAAAGTTGAAGTCACTATCAAAGACAGTACCTAGATTACGGACAGAATCTGATGGTAATGTATCACTGCCAAGCAGTTTAACTGGAAAATGGTTGATGACCTTATTTCGTTGTTGTTTAGTGTAAATAATAATAAGGTATGTTTTATCTGGATTAAGCTTTAGCTTACTTGATTCCATCCAAAACAAGATATCAGTAAAACAATCACTTAAAGTCGAAACAGATTATTGTGCATTTGATTGTGAAAGTGATATGTAAACCTGTGTGTCATCAGCATACAGGTGATGACTGAGATTATTATTAGTAATAACTTGGCTGAGCGACGTATTTTATTAGCTGAACAGAACAGGACCCTTGCGGCACTCCGAATGGAAGGTGTTGTGAGCAAGATAATGTGCCAAATATGTTAATACTTTGATATGATTTGAACCACCGAAGAGCTCGGCCAGAAATGCCAAAATATCTATGAAGGCGCTGTAAAAGGATTAAATGATCAATCGAATCGAAAGCAGCTGAGAGATCTGGTAAAGTGAGTGCAGTAACTATGCCATTGTCCATGTTATCAACTATATCATTGTGTATCTTGAGAAGAGTCGTTTCGGTGGAGTGGACTCGTTTATATGCAGATTGTAGATCATCTGATAAGTGATGGTTCATGAAGGCGATTAGCAACCAATATTTTTGACAGAAAACTGAGATTGGAAATAGGACCATAATTCTTTAGATCATTTTTGCACAACGTTTGTTTATTAATAAGAGGATTTACAAGAGCTTGTATTAAATTCCGTGGAACAACTCCACTCTGCATTGAAAGGTTTATGATAGTAGTAATGGGAAAGATGAGTTGATTGATGCAGCTTTTTAGTAGAAATGTTAAAAATGGGTCAAGATCACACGATTTGTTAGAAGATGTTTTAATAATAATGAGAACTTCATTAGTAGTTGCACTACAGTTGAAACACCTTAGTTTATTTTCAGAAAGTAGTGTTCGGGGAAATCATAGTCATTATCATTAATGACTAAATTTGATCGAATGCGAGCAATCTTATCTGTAAAGTATTTTGAAAAAGAACTACACAATGTATCAGTGAAGAATGTTCAGGCAGTGCTTTTAATTTCTGCCGATGTAGAATTGTGTTTACGGATTTCCACATCTTGCGAGGGTTTTCAGAATTTATGGAGATAACATATGTATAGTAATCAGACTTTGCTTTTGACATCATGTGATTGCATATATGTAGCTGTTTAGTATAACGGGATCGATCAAGTGGAGAACGAGTTCGTCGCCAAATTCTTTCAAGATATCGACGACGACGTTTTGCTACAACTATTTCATGAGACATCCAAGGTGATGGAGGGCGAACTTGTACACTTTTGGTTTGTTTAGGAGCATGTTTATCCAGGAGTTTACTTAATGTTTCATTGTACTGATTAACAAGCTCGCATAATGTGATAAAATGTGATAATTTTTGTCTAGATCTTGAACCAACTTGCAACTACAAATCAATGATGACACAATGGTGATCTGATAAACCATCAGTAGGAAATATTGCTTTAATGTTAATGCAAGTAGATCTAGTAATAAACACGTCGAGTCAGTGACAATGAACATATGTAGGAAATGAAACGTGTTGATATAGTGCATATGTTTGAAAGACATCCATGAATGATCTGGTATGTAGACTTGGTAAATCAAGGTGGATATTGAAATCTCCAAACATGTAAAGGTTTTCTTGGAATTGCAAGGTGGCTTCAAGGAAATCTGGAAATTCATTAAAAAAATGTTTTTGTGCTTGCAGGAGGACGATAGATGCATGTAAAATTAACAGATAATGATGATTGTTTTATAAAGCAAAGCTTTGGTATTGAGGTGTATGAATAATGTCTACTTTATATATTTCAGGTACAAGAAATGCGATTCCACCACCCCTACCTGAATGGCGGGGTTGATGGTATAGGCAAAAACCATATGGACAAATGTCAGCAAGACAGGCTGATGTATCAGATGCTGGTAGCCATGTTTCTGTCAAAGCTAAAATGTATATGTGTTTAGATAACATCAGATCAGAAAGGGCAGCAGATTTATGACAGATCTAAGATTTGTAGTGACAAAGCGCATGTTTTGAAATGTTTTTGATCCAGGATTTATTGAGACATCACCTGCAAGAAGGAGGATGATAGACAGCCTAAATGATGGGTTACAACCATATTTTGTAGGCAAATTTCTGTGTGTACATAAACCAAGAGAAGAAAGATGTAAAGATGGCGTTTTCGAAAAGCTAATTCGTATACTATTGTTGATGAATATTTCAGAGTGTTTATAGGTATTAACGATATCTTCCTCAAGAGAATAGCATTTTTCTTTAAACAATGTAGACAAAGATAATAAACAAATGACCAGCACGAAGAGAAAATACATATTATATGCTCAGTGATAATGAAGAAAATAAATAAAAATGAATTCGAAAGGTAGAATATGATGTTTTAAGGCTAAGTGTAGCTGCTAGGAAAGAAGTCACAATTCTGGGATCAAGACTAATTTATTTAATTAGAAATGTTGACCAGGATCAACCGTGAATAGTGTGATGACACGATAGGTTTACATGAAAGGACTCTAAGCGGAATCACATACGCTGCCTACCATACAGCAATAAACAAGAACATTGCGGTCAAAGTCAGTCATCTTTGAAGAAATATTGTTATACTGTTATCTTAACTTGAACAAATACATATACAAATGGCAGATGGGCTCCACCAACTGCCGACAGAAAAAAAAACAGTCATGATTTGTGAATCCTGATGCTAAAGAAGAGAATATTGTCGTTGGAGAAACGTACAAATCATAATCACACAGAGGATATTTCAACAACAATGAAACATGAAGTGATTCCGAAAGAAACCTTCCTCTACCATGGATATAGAATAACACATTACTCGGTTGAGGCGGATATGCTCCCAAGAAAAATCAATATGGCAGGTTAGGAGAGCACACATGACGATTGATTATATGTCGGATGTCGATAGTAGCCATGGGCACCACTAAGTCGATAGTAGCCATGGGCACCACTAAGTCGATAGTAGCCATGGGCACCACTTAGTCGATAGTAGCCATGGGCACCACTAAGTCGATAGTAGCCATGGGCACCACTAAGTCGATAGTAGCCATGGGCACCACTTAGTCGATAGTAGCCATGGGCACCACTAAGTCGATAGTAGCCATGGGCACCACTTAGTCGATAGTAACCATGGGCACCACTAAGTCGATAGCAACCATGGGCACCACTAAGTCGATAGTAGCCATGGGCACCACTTAGTCGATAGTAACCATGGGCACCACTAAGTCGATAGTAGCCATGGGCACCACTAAGTCGATAGTAGCCATGGGCACCACTAAGTCGATAGTAGCCATGGGCACCACTAAGTCGATAGCAACCATGGGCACCACTAAGTCGGTATTAGTCATGGGCACCACTAAGTAGGTAGTAGCCATGGGCAACATTAAGTCAATAGTAGTCATGGGCACCACTAAGTCGATAGTAGCCATGGGCACCACTAAGTCGATAGTAGCCATGGGCACCACTAAGTCAAAGAAGAAGATTGCTAATTTGAAAATGAACATACACATTTTGAATTTCTTACTGTAATTTACTGTCTTTCAAACAGCAGAAAGCGCCATCAAGAGGATCACGCTAACACCTTACCATTGCAATAACTGGAAAACAAATCTTCGATTATATTTCTACTGTACGTATGGATCCCCAAAATGTCGGTTGTTTTTTGTCAATCGTGTATCATGAAAGTTTAAATTGTGTTACGAATATTTGTTCAAGTATATATATTTGCTGACATGAGTGGTGTGATAATAAAATGTTTTACTTTCTATAAAGCCAAGTAGTGTTTACCAATTTTCAGTTACCAAACCGCCTTTTTCTGTCGTTGACCAAAGAGTGTAGTATATAAAATATATATAAAGAGGCGGCACTCGCCAAATAACGCGTGATTGCCGACGCGCGCGCCCCGTGTGGTGACGAAGGAAGCCAGCCCGATGCATCAACCCGTTCCATGTAATTACCTCTTCACATGGGTGATGACAATAAAAGTAATTAAATCCATGTGTAAATAGAAGAAATAATGTCTTAGAGATAACAAATCTGTTTTATTATGCTTAATTTAAATAACTGCAGTTCATTCGATCTTCTTCAAAACTATCAAATTAATTTTTTTATAAATCACTATATTATCATGAACATATTTCCATATTGCTGTGTTTAGAACTGTATTCTTAAAAGTTTTCTTCAAATAAATATATACAAAATCATTCAATAAAAATTAAATACACTTTTTATTGAAGAACGCTTAACCAAATGTGTCATTGCTAAAGGAGCTCACAATAATTCCACTCAAACCACCGGAAGTGGACATGGTGGTGACCCCTGGCGAATGTTGAGGTCAACAGTAGAGAATACGTTAGGGACATCTACAAACTTGCCACCAATGGTGTTACTAACCGTTTAACCACTGCCACAACTACATTTTATATGCAGATTCCGCACATCTTTACTTATTTTGGTATACTCCTTATATTTGTCAAGAATTCCCTCAATTTCAATTGCAGATAATTCTGGACAGTATTTGCATTGAAAATGTGTCTAGAAACACAATAGTAACGGTCGTTTTTGCAATGGCGTGACAAGTCGTCAACAACAATCACTTTGCTCAGCCAACCGCTTGTTCATGTCACTCCGTAACTGACCATTTTGAATTTATAATCAAGTTGTGGCGGTGCCGATATGGTGGGTGGCGCCACTGTTGGGGAGTGCGGGACATCTGGTGAATGCAACGTCAGTTAAACAACTTATTTGCCGCTAGGTGCTAGAGGCTTTTCTGAACTGTGGATGTGCACAAATTCATTTGCCAGCAACAGAACAATGCTATCCAGCATACCTTCTCCGACTATTCTGTGCTTGCTCTGTACTGCCTTACAACAAACTGATTTGCTTAACGATGCGGTATTTGAGAATGCAGAAATATTAGTTTCTGAAACGAAACTTGAAATCATTCTTACTCTACGCAAGATCACCGACGTTACAAAAACAACAATGTTAAGTTGTCCGTATTAGTATATCAAGAAGTGAATCTTGGCTGTGTAGTTTTATGGCTGCTAGGGACAACCACATGGGCCGTCGATCGTCGACGCTGACCTAATTGTGCGAAGCGCACTAACAGGGGTCGAGGTCTGCGCATGCGGAATATGACCACCGCTGCGTCAAGCAGCGCCGCGTGGTGAACTGTTACAGAATTACTATCGTATTCACTCGCGTAACTGGGCACGGCGCGGCGTTGTAATACAGTCCGACATCTTGGAAATTCCCAACTTCGTGGAAAACAATTATCAATATGGTTCCGCGGAGGTATTATAAAACCAGATGCAATTTTCGAACGTAGCAAAGGCTTATTTTAAGTGCTCGTATTTGGGAATAACACAGGAGTGTTGTGTGTATTTGTAGACGTAGAGACATAACCAAAGGACAAGCCGTTGTTTGCCGTTGATGCGTAAAGTAATAACCAATGACAAACAACACAGTAATCACTAGAATCAGAGTATTTAATTAACGTTGCAGAAAACCGAATAAGTTACACAGCAATCATATCGAACATTCTCTAAGACTACACTCGGTTAAAAAGTCTACAAAAAAGCATGATAAACCATTACCATTAATTCAATTCAATAGTCATACATGAATTCTAACATTGACATTGCCAAGTTATGTTAACAATATAAATAGATAGAGATTGATAGAGAACGAACAAAGAAACTATTAGTATTAGTAATATAAAAAAAGTTCCGATTGGTCAGAGATAATAAGTTTAATCGCGTAAGATTTCACAAGCATTTCTCTTTCGTTGGGCAATGAATTATATGGTTTATTGCCCTTTCGAGCTTCACGATCACTTGAATTACACAGCCAGCACCTCCTTCATGATGGGATTTCCTTCATAGGCAACAGGGAAGATGGGAAAGCGCTGTCGTAAAGAGCCGACACCGGGAATATCCCGAATGAAGAGCTGGTGACCAGAGTAGTAGTTGGCCACGAACACTTTGCCGTTTTTCTTCAGAACGCCGACGGCTCCCTTGACGGATGTGTCTGCCGGGTTGAGCACGCTGGCCTTGTTGCTATAGAAGTTGGCCGGCGTGATGATGTACCACTTTGTGTTGCTCCCGTTGAAAGCCTTCTTCAGCGACAGACCGCCATTCCGCCCCTTGTGAACCGTCTTGCCCAACTTAGAAAGTTCGTGTCCCTTGTACACGATCTTATGCGGGTTCCACCTCGACAACGGAGTCATGTAGACGACCTCGAGCGGTACGGCGTAGGTCCAACGAGACTTCGATTTGATGCATTTTCTTTTCGGCCCCGTTCCTTTGCAGTTGGTCTCAATCTCAATGGCCGGAACCTTCGAGTTGGTCGTTTGGGCCATGAAGATTTTCTGGTCTTGGAAGGAGCGGTACTTGAAGAAGCGGCCCATCGCGTCGGATGCCGTATCACTGAAGATGCGATGGTAGTAAGCCGAGTTTAGATTCTTTACACCCTTCTTCTGGCCGTTGTACTGTTTCGCAACGCGACCAAATGATTTGTCGAGGATCTGTAACACAATATTGAGATTTATCATATCCACATTCAATATGCTCTATGCAATACATGGGAGCAGTTGTTATGTCTTAATAGGAAGTGTATGTTTCAGACTTAACTAGTTGTTTACGTAATGCCGCGGTCATAGCATACATATGCCGCGCGCGATGACGACGGTACTATTGTTTACGTTATCGCGTACAAAATGGCAGACGAACATTTCAATTGTTTTAAAACCGAAACCAACCGACTTCAACGGTAGAGATCCCCAGTTTTGAATTTGGTAAAATATTAGGCGTGTGAAATAAATATAAAATGGTACATTCGCGATCTACATTTCGTGCAATCATCCTCGACTGCTGGCGGAGTAGCACGCGTAATCAGAGGTTGTCTATAGTTACTTGTGCTACTTCGTCACTATCTGCGTCGATTCAAGCGGGACAAAATCCGCAAATGTTTGCCTGCCACACTTTTGCCATCCGCGATTGTCAATTTACAATCTTATGCAAGATGAATTGACTCGGTCGTTCTTGCTAGTAACCATGGTCCCTGATTTTCTACTTGATAAAGATAAACAATATCACTGAGCACTGTATTGGGTGAGTAGCTGTGTAGCCACGGGTAGCCTTGTTAATGTGTCAAATATATAATTATCTATGCATGTGGTTGAACCGCAGCTAATGAATGAACATCGAAACTGATTATGCGCAACAAAACAGCTCAAGGTTCTGACGTTTAACAGCAACAACACGTAAAGAATCTGGTCATTGTTGCGGAAGTGCCCAAAATCGAACATAACAGATGTCGAGTTTCGTGACAATGTGTGTACGATGCGAGTATATTTCGTTTATTCTGTGGTGTGTCTGTAAATGTAAATTGATACTGAACAAGTAGCGCGAAATGAACCATAATGTGTGACGCAACGCTCCATGATTAAATGCAGGTAATAACATCTTTCGACGACAACGATTACCATTCCAGGGTAGTTATCTTTGCCGGGGATTTCTCCCATCAACTTGTCGAGCAGTTGGTTCACGATAGGGCCGTCCTTGAACTTGTTCGTGTCGAAGGCGTTCAGTTCGAAGCGAGTCGATCGGTACGTGGCGAGTTTTTTCTTGTTTAGATTGAAGCCTTCGATGTGCGCTCGGTTGACGACGGGACGGAATCTGTTGAGAGGAAGGTCGTTTTTGAGCGGGTGGCACAGGATGCGGTAGTTCCACTGAGCAACGACCGGTGTGCTGCCGTTCATACGGACGATGGACGTCGGCAGGAAACTGTAGTTCTCCAACTTGTCCTTCGTACCGCTCATGGCCGTGTATCGGATCATCTCCTGCATGTCGAACCACGTCTGTGCGTCCAGGTGGTGTCGTTCACTGCCGAACGCCTCCTCGATAGCGGTACCCGAGTGGATCCACGAGCCCTCCAGGTAGCACAGCACCGGCGTGAAGTACTTGCGGTAGTCTCGCTTCGAGTAGTCCTGGTCCTTCCACGCCTTGAACCATTTGCGCATCTCCGTCGCCTGTGTCTTGACCGTCTTAAATTTGAGCACGGCTGGCGGCACGGCCGGGAAGGGAATGTCCTCCATGAGGTTGTACGTCTTCTTCGTTCGGTGAGGCATCCGGAGAAGGTAGTCGTTGTGCCTCGTCCTTCAAATCACACCGTCAGATATCGTATTATTATGATACCGAATACGTATGTTCTCTATTTAAAACGATATTCCAAATTAAAGATATATTTAATGGTCATAAGTATTTCACGATCGCAAAAAGACATAACTAACATTAATGAGCAGTGACTACTGATAAATAATATAATATTAATTGACAATACTTGACAAATATGTTGCATACTAATATACTATATATTGCTTTAAAATAGTAACTGAGAGGCGTACTTGCTACATGTCTGACGGACTGATTAAGTAACTGACCGATTGGTTGGTTATTTATTTATTTATTGCTCTCAGGCTGACCGACCGACCGACAGAATGAACGAAAGACCGAACGACCGAATGATCGAACGACCGAACGACTGACGATTGACTAATTTACAACCTGAATTCAACGCCGTTGAGTATGGCCACGAACTCTCCGATGCCCATGGTGCGCTCATAGTTGCCGTGGTTATGGATGGCAGCTATGGACACTCCCTGCCACGTGTCATGGTGGTACGGCCGGGTTCCTGCGGTGACCCGACGTGTCTGCTTGAGGCCCGAGGCGTACGTGGCGCGCGTGGTCTCCTCCATGTACAACTTCTGCAGCATCAGCTGCCGCCCCAGCGTGTACAGGATCTCGTTGAGGTTCTCCGGAACATTCGTTGCTGTCTCCGTCCGGTCAAGCAACGCCAGAACGACGATATACAAAGCCAGCAACTGAAATACGCCGTCAAAATTAACGTAGAACAACATGGAATGGAAGACACCAGGGTTGTTCTTAAGTTACTTATCAACTTCGTCTCGGTTAAAATACTTCGCAGTTATTGAGCAGCCATATGTAATAATCATACGTCTATGTGTTGTTTTTATTTCGACAAATTAGGTGAGAATACGTCGTTCTATTACGCAGAAGAGGAACAGCCGGTGTAACGGGAAAACTACAACTCCGAACATGTAGATCGGTTTGCCAAACTTCTAGCAGAAAGTGTTCCACAATATACAAACTATCAACCCACTATTTGATTTCAGCAAAGATATCAGAACAGGCGAATATGGCTTTACCTTCATCATGCTGCCGCCAACAGTACTTTACCTTCATCATGCTGCCGCCAACAGTATTTTACCTTCATCATGCTGCCGCCAACAGTACTTTACCTTCATCATGCTGCCGCCAACAGTGCTTCTCCCAGAGTCAATAGCGTCTACTTCCGGTTGTTCACTGCAACGAATGGTGGAAAACCAAGAGGCCAAGCGGATTTTATTCACCTTTTCGGGTTTTCCAATGACGTATTTTCAAGAGACGTTTAAGAAAACGAGGCGTAGCAAAAGGCCGATCATTGTCTGGTACTGACTAGGGAACACGCGAAAGGTCAGTAGGTGTTTTAGGCGTGTCCGAAATATAATATATTCCATGGTTATGGCCAAATTAATCTTCTTCTTCAGATATTAATTTTTTTGCAAGCACGCGGATTTTTAAACTTATTAATTTATTAATTACACAGCAGCACGAAACGTTCGTCGTGGTTAATATAAACTATTCTAGATCGCATGATCAACACTTTTTTCAGCGAGCAATTCACTTGACACAAGAACACCTGTAACTGTGGCAAGAAATAAATGTCATCCGTTGTATACGACTCTTGTACCGTTCTTTGAAGCCAGTGTTATTTTCCTCCAGATGGCTGCTGACGGTGTTGATCCATCGTAACATGGACCATCCTCGCGGTCTTGATCACTTCTACAATAGGGGTGATCCTGCTCTCGTCAGTCTCTATGGTCCAACATTCACTGATATGCTGGAGCACATCATTTGTCAACCGTTTTTTCATATGTGCGTTAATTAATTCATTACGCAAATGCATGGTTGGATAGCATGGACGTGGATAGCTTCATTTTATTTGGTACGAACATATATACTTATGATGATTGCGATGGAGAAATCCGAAGGAGATTAGCTCTTGCCTGGACAGCAATGGTGAACCGCGATATGCAGAAAAGACACGTGGACGCCTTGAGTTTTTCAGTACTGGTGTATGTATGCGAATCAACAGCATGGACATGTGGTCCTGGAGAAGGATGCTAAGAAACCCTTTGGCGGCCGGGAGAACAAACAAGTCCGTCATTGAAAAACGCAGTAAGGTGACAGGTCCTCCCAGTACGTGTACAATTTTCGAAAAAGAAGGTGTCATGCTTCCGGCACATCATTCGTAGAGAAGACGACAGGTTGGAAAAGGAGATACTGATCGGCGTTAACAATTGGTTGGAGGCAGCTCATTATGGACGTCGAAAGGAGCCGTACAAATCAAGTGGACATCTCACCATACTAGAACTTTTTTTTTTACATGATTTTTCAGCAAGTTTTGTACTGTTCGTTTATTAATTATTTTTGCAACGGCATAACACATTCATCACGATTGATATTAACTATTCTAGAGCAGTGGTAAATACTTATTCAACCGCTTTTAAATACGTCAACTAATTAATCACGCTGCAGCATAACAACTTCATCACGACTAATACTTATTTTACAAGAGCACCGTATGATCATTAGTCAACCTGTTTTTGGCAAGCTCTTTTTTAACTAATTAATCACGTAATAACAAGTCCCCACGCGTGTGATGTTGTTGACATATGCCTCTTTCTTACGCTACAGGAGATCAGTAAGCGAGATGTTCCCATGCCGCATAACGATACGTAGGCATACATAGCACATGTTGTATTTTTTTCTGGATGTAGTTACGCGAAGTGTTTGTGTGTGTGTGTGTGTGTGTGTGTGCGTGCGTGTGTGTGCGTGCGTGCGTGCGTGCGTGCGTGCGTGCGTGCGTGCGTGCGTGCGTGTGTGTGTGTGTGTGTGTGTGTGTGTGTGTGTGTGTGTGTGTGTGTGTGTGTGTGTGTGTGTGTGTGTGTGTGTGTGTGTGTGTCAAGAACACCAGGTGAAGCTGATCTTTTATTAGGATTCAGGGTTGTGTACGATTTGTGAGAGGGATATCATAAACGAAAACCATAGACTTTCTCATAATTTATTAATAAGAGAACTTAACAAATTAAAATATGTATAAATGCAATAAGAACCCTACCCGTATTCTCCTTCCAACTATTTAAAGGTAATAATAAAGATCACTATTTACAATAATTCCAGCTTACAGAAAAACATAGGGCTCGTCATTATCCACAATCGTGAATGCCCTTCAAATCTCCAAGCTAGGATAACGAATAATCATCAATGACTTTCAAATATTTACATTTTATCCACACATAGTGAATATACAAGGGTAATCTTACCCTTTGAAACGGTATTGGTCACACCATTATCATAATACAGAGAACCTATTATAAAGTTCGCGTTAAATAAACCCTACTTCGATATGTACAACGATATGTGTTTCATGCGAATGAATCGCCTCACAAGACGACTACGTATCATTCCTAGAGGAACGAATCTTGTATCCCTGACGGGAAACCCGGCTTGTCCGCCCGAAACAACATCGGTCCAGTCCTTCGTGGAACGAATCTTTTTTCCCTCAGGGGAAACCCGGCTTGTCCGCTGACAACACCACATCGGTCCCGTCCTTCGTGGAACGAATATTTTATCCCTCACGGGAAACCCGGCTTGTCCGCCCGAAACAACATCGGTCCCGTCCTTCGTGGAACGAATCTTTTTTCCCTCAGGGGAAACCCGGCTTGTCCGCCGACAACACCACATCGGTCCGGTCCTTCGTGGAACGAATATTTTATCCCTCACGGGAAACCCGGCTTATCCGCCGACACCACATCGGTCCCGTCCTTCGTTGACCGAATATTTTATCCCTCACGGGAAAGGCGGTTTATCCGCCAACACAACATTGGTCCCGTCCTTCGTGGAACGAATCTTTTATCCCTTAGGGGAAAACCTGCTTGTCCGCCGACAACACCACATCGGTCCCTTCCTTCGTGAAACGAACCTTTTATCCCTCACGGGAAAACTGGCTTGTCCTCCGACACCATATCGGTCCCGTCCTTCGAGGAACGAATCTTTTATCCCTCACGGGAAACCCGGCTTGTCCGCCGACATCACATCGGTCCCGTCCTTCGTTGACCGAATATTTTATCCCTCACGGGAAACGCGGTTTATCCGCCAACACAACATTGGTCCCGTCCTTCGTGGAACGAATCTTTTATCCCTTAGGGGAAAACCTGCTTGTCCGCCGACAACACCACATCGGTCCCGTCCTTCATGGAAAGAATATTTTATCCCTCATGGGAAATCCGGCTTGTCCGCCGACACCACATCGGTCCCGTCCATCTTGGAACTAATCTTTTATCCCTCACGGGAAACCCGGCTTGATCGCCGACATCACATCGGTCCTGTCCTTCGTGGAACGAATCTTTTATCCCTCACGGGAACCCCGGTTTGTCTGCCGCAACACCACATCGGCCCCGTCCTTCGTGGAACGAATCGTTTATCGCTCACGTGAAACCCGGCTTGTCTGACGACACAACATCGGTCCCGTACTTCGTGGAACGAATCTTTTATCCCTCACGGGAAACCCGGCTTGTCCGCCCGAAACCACATCGGTCCGGTCTTTCGTGGAACGAATCTTTTATCCCTCACGGGAAACCCGGCTTGTCCGCCCGAAACTACATTGGCCCCGTCCTTCGTGGAACGATTCTTTTATCCCTCAGGGGAAACCCGGCTTGTCCGCCCGAAACCACATCGGTCCCGTCCTTCGTGGAACGAATCTTTTATCCCTCAGGGGAAACCCGGCTTGTCCGCTGACAACACCACATCGGTCCGTACTTCGTGGAACGAATCTTTTATCCCTCACTGGAAACCCGGCTTGTCCGCCCGAAACCACATCGGTCCCGTCCTTCGTGAAACGATTCTTTTATCCCTCAGGGGAAACCCGGCTTGTCTGACGACACAACATCGATCCCGTCCTTCGTGGAACGAATATTTTATCCCTCAAGGGGAAACCGGCTTGTCTGCCGACACCACATCGGTCCCGATCTTCGTGGAACGAACCTTTTATCCCTCACGGGAAACCCGGCTTATCCGCCGACACCACATCGGTCCCGTCCTTCGTTGACCGAATATTTTATCCCTCACGGGAAACGCGGTTTATCCGCCAACACAACATTGGTCCCGTCCTTCGTGGAACGAATCTTTTATTCCTTAGGGGAAAACCTGCTTGTCCGCCGACAACACCACATCGGTCCCTTCCTTCGTGAAACGAATCTTTTATCCCTCACGGGAAAACCGGCTTGTCCGCCGACAACACCACATCGGTCCCGTCCTTCATGGAAAGAATATTTTATCCCTCATGGGAAATCCGGCTTGTCCGCCGACACCACATCGGTCCCGTCCTTCGAGGAACGAATCTTTTATCCCTCACGGGAAACCCGGCTTGTCCGCCGACAACACCACATCGGTCCCGTCCTTCATGGAAAGAATATTTTATCCCTCATGGGAAATCCGGCTTGTCCGCCGACACCACATCGGTCCCGTCCATCGTGGAACGAATCTTTTATCCCTCACGGGAAACCCGGCTTGATCGCCGACATCACATCGGTCCTGTCCTTCGTGGAACGAATCTTTTATCCCTCACGGTTTGTCTGCCGCAACACCACATCGGCCCCGTCCTTCGTGGAAAGAATCTTTTATCCCTCGCGTGAAACCCGGCTTGTCTGACGACACAACATCGATCCCGTACTTCGTGGAACGAATCTTTTATCCCTCACTAGAAACCCGGCTTGTCCGCCCGAAACCACATCGGTCCGGTCCTTCGTGGAACGAATCTTTTATCCCTCACGGGAAACCCGGCTTGTCCGCCCGAAACTACATTGGCCCCGTCCTTCGTGGAACGATTCTTTTATCCCTCAGGGGAAACCCGGCTTGTCCGCCGACAACACCACATCGGTCCGGTGCTTCGTGGAACGAATCTTTTATACCTCACTGGAAACCCGGCTTGTCCGCCCGAAACCACATCGGTCCCGTCCTTCGTGGAACGAATCTTTTATCCCTCAGGGGAAACCCGGCTTGTCCGCTGACAACACCACATCGGTCCGTACTTCGTGGAACGAATCTTTTATCCCTCACTGGAAACCCGGCTTGTCCGCCCGAAACCACATCGGTCCCGTCCTTCGTGGAACGATTCTTTTATCCCTCAGGGGAAACCCGGCTTGTCCGCCGACAACACCACATCGGTCCCGTACTTCGTGGAACGAAACTTTTATCCCTCACGGGAAACCCGGCTTGTCTGACGACACTACATCGGTCCCGTACTTCGTGGAACGAATCTTTTATCCCTCACGGGAAACCAGGCTTGTCCGCCGACAACACCACATCGGTCCCGTACTTCGTGGAACGAATTTTTTATCCCTCACGGGAAACCCGGCTTGTCCGCCCGAAACAACATCGGTCCCGTCCTTCGTGGAACGAATCTTTTATCCCTCACGGGAAACCCGGCTTGTCCGCCGACAACACCACACCGGTCCCGTCCTTCGTGGAACGAATATTTTATCCCTCACGGGAAACCCGGCTTGTCCGCCGACAACACCACATCGGTCCCGTCCTTCGTGGAACGAATATGTTATCCCTCAAGGAAAACCCGGCTTGTCCGCCGACACCACATTGGTCCCATCCTTCGTAGAATGAATCTTTTATCCCTCACGGAAACCCGGCTTGTCTGCCGACACCACATCGGTCCCCTCCTACGTGGAACGGATCTTTCATCCCTCACGGGAAACTCGGCTTGTCTGTCGACACTACATCGGTCCCGTCCTTCGAGGAACGAATCTTTTATCCCTCACGGGAAACCCTGCTTGTCTACCGACAACACATCTGCGCCCGCAATATTACATCCATCGACCTCAGCATTGGAATTGCCTGGTTGCTCGCCCTTCCCAGGGACCCGACACACCGAGTAATACCTTCTGAGACCGAAGTATCTCACGCGACAACCGTCACAGCAAATCTACAGCCCTCACTGGCTGGCTCACGTTACTGGTTAGCTCTCATTACATCAAATGCGGACACAGTATAAACTGACAGTCGGACTGACTAGAGCCCCATCTCTGTTCTCTCAGAACTGTCTCGATTCTCCCCTCTACCCGTCCTGACCGCGGACAAAACTCCATATCCCCAACATGTGACCTCCACACCCAATAACGGCCATCTCACAAAATTACGGGTAAGATTATTAATCAGTATGTATCGAACCACACATTTTGGCATATTTCTTCATATATGCTTTGAAATCACTCCACATATATTTACACTGGAACCAATATGTATATATATATATATATATATATATATATATATATATATATATATATATATATATATATATATATATATATATATATATATATATATATATATATATATATATATATATATATATATATATATATATCTATATATATATATATATATATATATATATATATATATATAACCACTTGAGTCACCTTTAAATTACATCATCTACCTACCTACCCTACACATAATACACAGTTCCATACAGGAAACCCTGCAATATCAAACCTCAAGTCAACTTTGTCCGTCATTACAGTATTGCGTAACCCCTGATTGCCCATGGCATTACTACCAAGGTAAACACCAAGCATGGGGCAATTAACTTTAAGTTAATTAATTAAATTACAATTAACTCAGAAATGTTCCAATTAAATTAAATTAACCTCACATATTTCTCAGGTCAATTAAATTAAATTAAATTAACCTCCCAAATTCTTCAGTTAAATTAAATTAACAATTAACTTTAATTCAGTTAACAATTAAATTATGTTTTGGTAGAAATGCAGATTACATTCATATTCCACTGGTTTTTTTTTTTGTAAGTGCACTTGATACATATCATTGAAATAATACTATGCTAATTTTATTAACACGTTTTATAACAGTTCTAAAATCACAAATAGGTTGGTAAACGTAACTGTCACGATAGTATAGGGTTCATATATATTGATGGAATTACATTACTTATTACATCTGAGAATTATTATTATTATCATAAAGCAAATCTGAACATTATTATGTTTGATTTATGCAATATTTATATAGCAAGATATTTGTTCATGGAGTATTTTATCACATTTGAAAAGTTGCACATTATTGTTAAAATTAATGTTTTTTTCTTAAATTAATATAAAGTTGTGGCTGAAGATTTGCTGGGCGTGTAGTTTCCTCCTATATTCAACCACCAAATTAACAAAACCGGATAACTAACTATTTTGGGAAAGTGTTTACTAAATATATATATATATATATATATATATATATATATATATATATATATATATATATATATATATATATATATATACATATATATATATATATATATATATGTATATATATACATATATATATATATATATATATATACATATATATATATATATATATATATATATATATATACATATATATATATATATATATATATATATATATATATATATATATATATATATATATATATATATATATATATATATATACATGCATATTTTATATATATATATATATATATATATATATTTATATATATATATATATATATATATATATATATATATATATATATATATGTATATATATATATATGTATATATATATATATATATATATATATATATATATATATATATAATGTACATGTAGACTAATTAGTGTGGTCCAAGCCAGCGAAAACAAAGCTTTAGAATATCAGGTTAGAAGTAATTGTTCATAATTAAGCACTTGCGTCATTATTAATTCAATCGTGTCTTCACGCCAGGTAGTGAACACTAGTGTGTTGACGTCATTAACACTTCTGCCGTGTCTTGTGTGGTTGATGTAGAGTCAACAGCAGGTAACACGTTTACCCCTTGTGTGTGATATCTTACTTTACCTGGCACGAGACAGAAGGTGTGGATAATAGTTTATCGTCCGAAAGACACATGCGAAGTGAGGGGAACGAAATTGCCCAGGTGGGCTCAAACCCGGTCCTCTTGATAGATATTTACGCCGATCGAAAGGAATGTTTATTTTGATAGTGTAGAAGGAAGGATTCATATATATTCGTTCTAATCTCATGCTACCACCAACATAAATTCTATCTTAAGTATCTATTCATCTGAACATCGCCGTAAAAACAGCGTTCTAGTTTATTCATTTATCTTTAAGTCCTTAAGTTACTACACTTTGTATGGTTAAAATGCTGAATACTAAAAGAAATTACTACAAACAGCAAAAGAATCATGTTTATGCCGAAACGATTGACGTCACAAATAATAAATCAACACAAATATGAACACGCATATTTCCTCCAATAAATAAAATTAAGTCATTTAATATATTCTTATAAAAACATTGATGACGCACGATATTGTCACAGTGTTATTCGCGCGTTATTGTAACCCAGCTGTGCTTTTCATTTTAACTTGTATCCTCTTGCGAGATGGCTGGCAGAATTGATTGAGCGGCGTCGTGGACGTCACGAACACTTCTGCAGTGGTTCGTGAGAGATGGAGTCCACAGCAGGTTACACATTCACCCCAGTGTGGAATATTTTATTTCCCATGGCATAGACACCAGGTAGAAGGGACCAACGGCTTTTAGTGTCTCTCGAAATACACAGGCAAAGTGGGGTGAACGAAATTGTCTAAGTTTCTAAACGGCAGTAGGTGGTTTTGAACCCCGGTTCCCTCGACCGAAAGTCCGAAGCTCTTCCACACGAACACTGCGCCCCACAGATGTTCTCTTTGCTAACTTTCTTAATAAAAATAATAATTAATTCCTATGGCGCCTATATCCTCAGGAACCTGACCTCACAGGCACACCAAAACAGAATCATTAAGCATAATCGTGAACAGGAGAAGGCAGTGCTAGGTGGTGTGTAAACCATCAACGCGTGTGACCAGACTGTGTTGTCTGTACACTTACAAATGGTTTAACTATGCACAGGGAATATGATTATTTACATAGCTTTGTGCATTAATTAGAAGTTAATTAAAAATGTAAATTGTCGAAACGGGGCTCAGGAGCATTAGTTGAGCAGCGGCTAAAGAACGAAGACGAGTGTTCTTTACCACAAAATACATCAAGGAATTCATTATTTCCGAGCAAATTGGGACATCGGAAAGCTACATGGCAACATATTAGCAGTTAGTTACACTAGTTGCGAATGGTCTATAAGTCTATATTAATTCAGGTGTGACGACTTATTAATGAAATGTGTTGACCTGTCGTGTTGTATAATGTGTTGACCTGTCGCGTATACAGATAATACAAACTTACAAACAAACGAAACACTTAAATGGATCAGCACGCACGCACGCACGCACGCACCCACGCACGCACGCACGCACGCTTCCAACAGGTGAATTGTGTCATTGACGTCATCTTGTCGGTTTCAACAACAGCCACAGACACATGATTCGCTTGAGGTGCCACTGCGGATTGATACAAGATTCGCTTGTGGTGCCACTGCGGATTGATACAAGGTTCGCTTGTGGTGCCACTGCGGATTGATACAAGATTCGCTTGTGGTGCCACTGCGGATTGATACAAGACACAGTAACCTGCATCAACCGATAAAAAGCTTGCTGAAGTAACCGGAAAAATTGCCCCCAAAACACAATACAGGATCCTTTTCTTCCGATATTCTACGAAAAAAACATGGATGACGCACGATATTTTCACAGTGTTTTTCGCGTGTTATTGAAACCCAGCTGTGCTTTTCATTTTAACTCGTATCCTCTTGCGAGATGGCTGCAGTGGTTCATGAGAGGTGGAGTGAAATCTAGTGAGGTTAACGTAGAATATCGGAACAACGCATCGTTAAAGATAACGTGTCCACGACAGGCTATACATGTGTCCCCTGTGTGTGGTCTTTTACCTGGTGTCTATACCTGGCATAGACACCAGATAGAAGGGACTAACAGTTTTAGTGCCTCACCCGAAAGACACGTAATCTCATCTTCCTTCCCATGTGCCAGGTGAGTCCGCAAGATGTGCCCAGTCTCGATAAAACGGCTTTGTTTGCCGCCAGCCTGCTCTGCAAACTAATGTTTCCTGATAACGAGGAGGGCATCGAACCAGTGCGACACCGCGGCAGGTATAAGCTAGGAATCTTGTTATATCCAATGGTACGGCAGACACGTACCCCCTCTTCCCCCGTCGTGCAGCGGCGTGTCACAAGTAACGAGACACAAAGCTGAGGGAGGGCACCCATCGCGATATCATAGCCAATGTGTTAGATTTATGCTATTACTGCACAGCATGACAGTTGTTTTTCCACAAATGCTTTAGGAGTGTTCGTCGCTGTATCCCACGCTTGCTTGCACGGGTCCTACATCGCAAAGCATACACAACGATGTTTTTCAAAGGGTCGACTCGACCCAACGTACGGTGTTTACCTGCTTGAACAGAACATGTTGCGCTGCGTAACGGAGAAAGGTGATCAACAGTGTGTGAAGATCAACAATGGGAGACTGTGTGTCCAAAATATAATTAAAGCGATTAAAACCAAGATATGGGGATTGGCGGATTACTTTGCTGAGAGACGTGACAGCATATTGACCAACAGAATAACCGACTGGACACAAAGGACATAATTATGTATGGAGAAGAGGGAGGGAAAATAAAAGAGATAGCGATATGAAACGAGGGAGCATAGGGGCATACAATTCAAATAACTGGCCGAAGGCAAAGCAAAACCTTGAAGATTGGTGTAGAGATCTGTATCCTGCAGTCAGCTGAGAAGAACAGAAACAGAGAGTATTGCGGCAGTTTGATAACAAATGACTTGAAGAAGTCAGATAGCTTTGGAGAAATGTTTCGCAACTGCTCCTACTATAAGCTAAGACATCTAACAAAAAGGTAATTGTAAATGGTCGCAAAGCTATTACTGACAAAAACAACAACAGCTCCCGGAACATTGGCCCATGTAACTTGCTTATATTTATTTGTAAACTTCCTTCTGCACGTTCCCATCAATACACTGATAACCTCTTTCTGCTTGTTCGATACACGACAAGTATATTTACACTGCTGCTGTTGTCTCGTGCAATCAAGTCCCTTAAATCAAATCAAATCAAATGTTCCCACGTAACATCGTCGTTCTCTGTTCTATTTTACGTTTTCTTCCCTCAAAACCCAAACTGACAACATAACTGGACAATTTGTTAAATTAATAATCACATTTTCCGCTGTAATAACATAACTCAATAATAAATAATGCAAGTTTGTGCGTTGTACAAGTCAGTAGACACAAGAGAGGTCGTCTTCTCCATCTGGTTTATTTATATGTATACACATATATTTGAAAACCTGGTACACATACAACTCAAAAACACAATTATAAAATACTTTTTTTCAATCAGGATGTTGATCTAAGCACATAACTAAATGTAATTGTTGTATGACAGCGCCGTTGACAGCGCCGCTGACAGGCGCCGTTGACAGCGCCGTTGACAGAGCCGTTGACAGTGCCGTTGACAGAGCCGTTGACAGCGCCGTTGACAATGCCGTTGTCAGTGCCGTTGACAGCGGCGTTGACAATGCCGTTGACAGCGCCGTTGACAGCGCCGTTGACAGCGCCGTTGACAGAGCCGTTGACAGCGCCGATGATAGTGCCGTTGATAGCGCCGTTGACAGCGCCGTTGATAGCGCGGTTCGCAGCATTCGTGTGTAGAGGTTTTGTGTTGCCTGTCATACCGATTACTTTCCACGCCGGCGCTCTTGTTCACACCAGGTTGTATTGTACAAACCGTGTGACCAAATGTGACGTCATCTACAGAGACGACTAATATCAATGTTCAGTGCCACTATAAAAACAAATCACTCAACAAAAACATTGAAATTTGACATGAAAACCCATCTCCTCGTGGAGGTGACAGTCGTCGTATGCCAGACATGGTTACGATATTACAAACAAATCTGTTATCGTGTTTATACTACACGCGATCATGTTGACTGTCTAGACTGTGACTACCCTGCTACCACTAACTTGTCTTTTTTATACAATTTAACATATGTGTCTCTATTTCAGGATAACAGTAAGTCTTTCTGTCTGTATGTCTGTCTGTCTGTCTGTCTGTCTGTCTGTCTGTCTTTGTGTATGTATGTATGTATGTATGTATGTATGTATGTATGTATGTATGTATGTATGTATATATGTATGTATGTCTGTCTGTATGTATGTATGTCGTTCTGTATTGCATGCATGCTTGTATGTATGTATGTGTATAGGTGGGTAGGTAAGTAGGTAGGTAGGTATGTATGTATGTATGTATGTCTGTATGTATGTATGTATGTATGCATGTAACATATGTATCTGTATTTCAAGATAATAGTTTGTTTGTCTTTGTGAAGTGAAGCGCAACAAACAGCCTATCCTATCCTATCCTATCCTATCCAGGGTTAGTGATCGCCGCTGTACCTGCAGCTTGCTGCTAGTGCATGCTTAAGGCCTCTCCTACTCAACTGTTCCTGCGGCAACACCTTCAAGTGGACCCCCTGATTTCTTACTGAGTTTGCCACAGGCACGACCGGGTACTCAGGGGTATAACTGGGAATTGGGCAGACTGGGTTCATTCACCCAAACAGAAAATCCGAAGTGGAGCCTCTAAGGCGGCCATATGTCGTGATCGCATCTCCTGCAGCCAAGCTGGTGCCAAGCGTCGTGCTCTGCACTATTTAGGTCACACTAGGGGTAAGACCACAGTTGACGAATGTAGGACGTATTAAATTGCGATATGTGAATTTAAACAATTCGTATTAGTTGACATAAGTGCAGTTGGGCAGGCATATTCACAGGTATATTTGTAGAAACTATTGGCTGTGAAATGGTGCATTTATTTGAGAGTTTAACTGGCAGAGGGATTTATGAAAAAATGTTCTGCTACGGGCCACATGGGCGCATGAATACATGGCTATTTTTGTCAAAATTGATGGGCATCGCATGTCGGGGCGTTTTAAAAGAGCTGGAGGTATGTGATTTTGATAAAATTTAGTCAGTATGTCAATGAGATGATGGCAGTTGCTGTAAAAAAGTTTATGAATGTTTGACGGTCAGGATTTCTTATAATCAGACAAAACGTTAACATGGCCACCAATGCAATTCTCTACTGTGGTCTGACCCCACTAGCGAAGCCGAGAGGAGGGTCTTGTCGCTCGGGCAACCCAGGACCTTCATACATCTCGCCCAGGCATGCGCCATGGAGAGTTTCACTCCATAGTCGCCTCACCGCGACTACACAACACGGAAAGCAACAATTTACGGGTTATAGGGAGCAGACCACAGTAGAGAATTGCATTGGTGGCCATGTTAACGTTTTGTCTGATTATATGAAAACTTGACCATCAAAAATTCTGAAATTTTTTCACAGCAACTGCCATCATCTCACTGACATGCTCACCAGCTTTTATCAAAATCCCATACCTCCAGCTCTTTTGAAACGCCCCCACGTCAATATTTACCAAAATTGCCATGTATTCATGCGCCCACGTGGCCCATAGCAGAAAAATTCCCACAAATCCCTCCGCCAGTTAAACTCTAAAAAATTAACTGTTTCACAGCCAATAGCTTCTACAAACATACCTGTGAATATTCCTGCTCAAAGACACTCATGTCACATAATATTAATTTATTATGTTCCCATTTTACAATTTCACACGCCCTACAGTTAAGGTACTGTCCTACCACGGGTGCTTGGAGCTTAGGGTATTTGCCTGACAAGTGGACTGAAATACTGCACCAGGCAAAACAAATAAAATGTTAATAAGGTGCCTGTGTCTTGGCCTTTCGGACGATCTCTCGGGGATTGAAGATGCAAGGAAGACAGCTATCATCGACAGAGAGCTCAGTAGATTCAACGCCTCGCAACAAACGGGTCACATCGAGAGAAAGACCTTCTTCTGGCAAGGAAAACAACCCGATGAACCCCGTTTGTATGGAGTGGGGTTTGCCGTCAAGAACTCCCTGCTGAGCACAACCGAACCACCAATAAAGAGCTCAGAACGCATCCTGTCCCTCCGTATGTCTATGTATCAGACTCGGTGAAATTGCTGAGCATATACACGCCAACACTCTGGAAGTCAAAGACCTGTTTTATGAAAAACTCCACTCCATCATCAACAGCGGCCCCGACTCTGAGCACCTGTTCGTGCATCCAATGTTGCTGATGCAACAGCTGCACAAACACCCTGGCGGTTTATCCATCGCTGCACCTTCTTCGCCACATGGGGCGCCACAATCTCAAGCGACACTGCGCGGTACAGGAAATGTCGCCTCTTTATATATTACACGCTTTGGGTTGACTTTCTTATTTAATCAACCAAAGAGGATGCTTACAATTGCAATGCGATGACTTTATGTATCCCCCCAATATATCTTTATTTTTAGCTGTATTTTCGGTATGCCCATTCATAAAGGCAGAAAGGTACTAATGAAATATACTTTTTATTGAAGAACGCTCAACCAAATGTGTCATTGCTAAAGGAGCTCACAATAATTCCACTCAAACCACCGGAAGTGGACATGGTGGTGACCCCTGGCGAATGTTGAGGTCAACAGTAGAGAATACGTTAGGGACATCTACAAACTTGCCACCAATGGTGTTACTAACCGTTTAACCACTGCCACAACTACATTTTATATGCAGATTATGCACATCTTTATTTATTTTGGTACATTCCTTATATTTGTCAAGAAATCCCTCAATTTCAATTGCAAAATAATTCTGGACAGTGTTTGCATTGAAAATGTGTCTAGAAACACAATAGTAACGGTCGTTTTTGCAATGGCGTGACAAGTCGTCAACAACAATCACTTTGCTCAGCCAACCGCTTGTTCATGTCACTCCGTAACTGACCATTTTGAATTTATAATGAAGTTGTGGCGGTGCCGATATGGTGGGTGGCGCCACTGTTGGGGAGTGCGGGACATCTGGTGAATGCAACGTCAGTTAAAAAACTGATTTGCCGCTAGGTGCTAGAGGCCTTTCTGAACTGTGGATGTGCACAAATTCATTTGCCAGCAACAGACTAATGCTATCCAGCACACCTTTTCCAACTATTCTGTGCTTGCTCTGTACTGCCTTACAACAAACTGATTTGCTTAACGATGCGGTATTTGAGAATGCAGAAATATTTCTTTCTGAAACGAAACTTGAAATCATTCTTACTCTACGCAAGATCACCGACGTTACAAAAACTACAATGTTAAGTTGTCCATACTAGTATATCAAGATGTGAATCTTGGCTGTGTAGTTTTTTGGTTGCTAAGGACAACAAAGAGGGCCGTTCACGATCGTCGACAGTGACCTATTTGTGCGAAGCGCACTAAGAGGGGTCGAGGTCTGCGCATAATATTTTTATATATCAGTTGCATGCGGAATATGACCAACGCTGCTTCAAGCAGCGCCGCGTGGTGAACTGTTACAGAATTACTATCGTATTAACTCGCGTAACTGGGCACGGCGCGGCGTTGTAATACAGTCCGACATCTTAGAAATTCCCAACTTCGTGGAAAACAATTATCAATATGATTCCGCGGAAGTTTTCGAACACAGCAACGGTTATTTTAAGTGCTCGTATTTGGGAATAACACAGGAGTGTTGTGTGTATTTGTAGACGTAGATACATAACCAAAGGACAAGCCGTTGTTTGCCGTTGAATGCGTAAAGTAATAACCAATGATAAACAGCACAATAATCACTAGAATCAGACGCAGAGTATTTAATTAACGTTGAAGAAAACCGAATAAGTTATCATATCGAAAATTCTCCAAGAATACACTAGGTCAAAAACTCTATAAAAACATGATGAACCATTACCATTAGTTCAATTCATACATTAATTCTAACATTGACGTTACCAAGTTATATTAACAGTATAAATAAAAAAAACTACGGGTTCGATTGATAGAAAACGAACAAAGAAACTATTAGTATTAGTGATATAAAAAAGCAACACTAAGGTTCCGATTGGTCAGAGATAACACGTGGTACCGCGTAAGATTTTACAAGCATTTCTCTTTCGTCGGACAATGTATTATATGGTTTATTGTCCTTTCGAGATTCACGATCACTTGAATTACACAGCCAGCACCTCCTTCATGATGGGATTTCCTTCATAGGCAACAGGGAAGATGGGAAAGCGCTGTCTTAAAGAGCCGACCCCTGGGATATGCGGAATGAAGAGTCGGTAACCAGAGCAGAAGTTGGCCACGAACACTTTGCCGTTTCTCTTCAGAACGCCGACGGCTCCCTTGACGGATGTGTCTGCCGGGTTGAGCACGCTGGCCTTGTTGCTATAGAAGTTGGCCGGCGTGAGGCAGTACCACTTCGTGTTGTTCCCGTTGAAAGCCTTCTTCAGCGACAGACCGCCATTGCGACCCGCATGAACCGTCTTGCCCAACTTAGAAAGTTCGTGTCCCTTGTACACGATCTTGTGCGGGTTCCACCTCGACAGCGGAGTCATGTAGACGACCTCGAGCGGTACGGCGTAGGTCCAACGAGACTTCGATTTGATGCATTTTCTCGTCGGCCCCGTTCCTTTGCAGTTGGTCTCGATCTCAATGGCTGGTACCTTCGGGTTGGTCGTCTGGGCCACGAAGATGTTCTGGTCTTGGGCAGACTGGGTTCATTCACCCAAACAGAAAATCCGAAGTGGTCTTGGAAGGAGCGGTACTTGAAGTAGCGGGCCATCGCGTCGCGTGCCGTATCACTGAAGATGCGATGGTAGTAAGCCGAGTTTAGATTCTTTACACCCTTCTTCTGGCCGTTGTACTGTTTCGCAACGCGACCAAATGATTTGTCGAGTATCTGTAACACAATATTGATATTTATCATATCCACATTCAATATGCTCTATGCAATACATGGGAGCAGTTGTTATGTCTTAATAGGAAGTGTCTGTTTCAGACTTAACTAGTTGTTTACGTAATGCCGCAGTCATAGCATACAAATGTCGCGCGCGATGACGACGGCACTATTGCTTACGTTATCGCGTACAAAATGGCAGACGAACACTTGATTTGTTTTCAAACCGAAACCAACCGACTGCAACGGTAGAGATCATAGTCCCCAACTTCGAATTTTATAAAGTATTAGGCGTGTGAAATAAATATAAAAGGGTACACTCGCGATCTACATTTCGTGCAATCATCCTCGACTGCTGGCGGAGTAGCACGCGTAATCAGAGGTTGTCTATAGTTACTTGTGCTACTTCGCCACTATCTGCGTCGATTCAAGCGGGACAAAATCCGCAAATGTTTGCCTGCCACATTTTTGCCATCCGCGATTGTCAATTTACAATCTTATGCAAGATGAATTGACTCGGTCGTTCTTGCTAGTAACCATGGTCCCTGATTTTCTACTTGATAAAGATAAACAATATCACTGAGCACTGTATTGGGTGAGTAGCTGTGTAGCCACGGGTAGCCTTGTTAATGTGTCAAATATATAATTATCTATGCATGTGGTTGAACCGCAGCTAATGAATGGACATCGAAACTGATTATGCGCAACTAAACAGCTCAAGGTTCTGACACTTAACAGCAACAACACGTAAAGAATCTGGTAATTGTTGCGGAAGTGCCCAAAATCGAACATAACATATGTCGTGTTTCGTGACAATGTGTGTACGATGCGAGTATGTTTCGTTGATTCTGTGGTGTGTCTGTAAATGTAAATTGATACTGAACAAGTAGCGCGAAATGAACCATAATGTGTGACGCAACGCTCCATGATTAAATGCAGGTAATATCATCTTTCGACGACAACGATTACCATTCCAGGGTAGTTGTCTTTGCCGGGGATTTCTCCCATCAACTTGTCGAGCAGTTGGTTCACGATAGGGCCGTCCTTGAATTTGTTCGTGTCGAAGGCGTTCAGCTCGAAGCGAGTCGATCGGTACGTGGCGAGTTTTTTCTTGTTTAGATTGAAGCCTTCGATGTGCGCTCGGTTGACGACGGGACGGAATCTGTCGAGAGGAAGGTCGTTTTTGAGTGGGTGGCACAGGATGCGGTAATTCCACTGAGCAACGACCGGTGTGCTGCCGTTCATAAGGACGATGGACGTCGGCAGGAAACTGTATTTCGTCAATGTGTCCTTCGTGCCGCTCATGGCCGTGTATCGGATCATCTCCTGCATGTCGAACCACGTATGTGCGTCCAGGTGGTGTCGTTCACTGCCGAACGCCTCCTCGATAGCGGTACCCGAGTGGATCCACGAGCCCTCCAGGTAGCACGGCTTGAAGTACTTGCGGTAGTCTCGCTTCGAGTAGTTCTGGTCCTTCCACGCCTTGAACCATTCGCGCATCTCCGTCGCCTGTGTCTTGACCGTCTTAAATTTGAGCACGGCTGGCGGCACGGCCGGGAAGGGAATGTCCTCCATGAGGTTGTACGTCTTCTTCGTTCGGTGAGGCATCCGGAGAAGGTAATCGTTGTGCCTCGTCCTTCAAATCACACCGTCAGATATCGTATTATTCATGATACCGAATACGTATGTTCTTCTCTATTTATAAAGATATCCTAACGTAAATAAAACATATATTTAATAGTCATAAGTACTTCACGATCGCAAAAACGACATAACTAACATCAATGAGCAGTGACTACTGATAAATAATATAACATTAATTGACAATACTTGACAAATATGTTGTATACTGATGTACTATATATATATATATATATATATATATATATATATATATATATATATATATATATATATATATATATATATATATATATATATTGCTTTAAAATAGTAACTGAGAGGCGCACTTGCTACATGTCTGACGGATTGATTAAGTAACTGACCGAAAGATTGGTTGATTCATTGACTGATTGATTAGTTCATTTATTAATTAATTAATTTATTTTATTTAATATTTATTTATTTATTTATTTATTTATTTATTTATTTATTTATTTATTTATTTATTTACTTATTGCTCTCTGACCGACCGACCGACCGACCGACAGAATGAATGAACGAACGAACTACCGAATGATCGAACGACCGAATGACTGACGATTGACTAATTTACAACCTGAATTCAACGCCGTTGAGTATGGCCACGAACTCTCCGATGCCCATGGTGCGCTCATGGTTGCCGTGGTTGTGGATGGCAGCTATGGACACTCCCTGCCACGTGTCGTGGTGGTACGGCCGGGTTCCTGCGGCGACCCGACGGGTCTGCTTGAGGCCCGAGGCGTACGTGGCGCGCCTGCTCTCCTCCGCATCCAACTTCTGCAGCATCAGCTGCCGCCCCAGCATGTACAGGATATCGTTGATGTTCTCCGGAACATTCGTTTTGTCTCCGTCCGTTCAAGCAACGCCAGAACGACGATATACAAAGCGGGCAACTGAAATGCGCCGTCAAAATTAACGTAGAACAACATGGAATGGAAGACACCAGGGTTGTTCTTAAGTTACTTATCAACTTCGTCTCGGTTAAAATACTTCGCAGTTATTGAGCAGCCATATGTAATAATCATACGTCTATGTGTTGTTTTTATTTCGACAAATTAGGTCAGAATACGTCGTTCTACTACGCAGAAGAGGAACAGCCGGTGTAACGGGAAACCTGCAACTCCGAACAGGTAGATCGGTTTGCCAAACTTCTAGCAGAAAGTGTTCCACGATATACAAACTATCAACCCACTATTTGATTTCAGCAAAGATACCAGAACAGGCGAATATGGCTTTACCTTGATCACGCTGCCGCCAACAGTGCTTTACCTTCATCATGCTGCCGCCAACAGTACTTTACCTTCATCATGCTGCCGCCAACAGTGCTTTGATTTCATCATGCTGCCGCCAACATTATTTAACCTTCATCATGCTGCCGCCAACAGTACTTTACCTTCATCATGCTGCCGCCAACAGTACTTTACCTTCATCATGCTGCCGCCAACATTATTTAACCTTCATCATGCTGCCGCCAACAGTACTTTACCTTCATCATGCTGCCGCCAACATTATTTAACCTTCATCATGCTGCCGCCAACAGTACTTTACCTTCATCATGCTGCCGCCAACAGTGCTTTACCTTCATCATGCTGCCGCCAACAGTGCTTTACCTTCATCATGCTGCCGCCAACATTATTTAACCTTCATCATGCTGCCGCCAACAGTACTTTACCTTCATCATGCTGCCGCCAACAGTACTTTACCTTCATCATGCTGCCGCCAACAGTGCTTCTCCCAGAGCCAATAGCGTCTACTTCCGGTCGTTCACTGCAACGAATGGTGGAACACCAAGAGGCCAAGCGGATTTTATTCGCCTTTTCGAATTTTCCAATGACGTGTTTTCAAGAGACGTTTAAGAAAACGAGGCGTAGCAAAAGGACGATCATTGTCTGGTACTGACTAGGGAACACGCGAGAGGTCAGTAGGTGAAATATAATATATTGGCATGTATTCCATGGTTACGGCCAAATATTAATCTTCTTCTTCACATATTACACTTGCGGATTTTTAAACTTGTTAACTAATAAATTACACAGCAGCACGACACGTTCGTCGTGGTTAATATAAACTATTCTAGATCACATGATCAACACTTTTCCAGTGAGGAATTCACTTGACACAAGAACTCCTGTCACTGTGGCAAGAAATCAATGTCATCCGTTGTATACGACTCTTGTACCGTTCTTTGAAGCCAGTGTTCTTTTCCTCCAGATGGCTGCTGACGGTGTTGATCCATCGTAACATGGACCATCCTCGAGGTCTTGATCACTTCTACAATAGGGGTGATCCTGCTCTCGTCGGTCTCTATGGTCCAACATTCACTGCTATGCTGGATCACATCATTTGTCAACCGTTTTTTCATATGTGCGTTAATTAATTCATTACGCAAATGCATGGTTGGATAGCATGGACGTGGATAGCTTCATTTTATTTGGTACGAACACGTATACTTATGATGATTGCGATGGAAACATCCGAAGGAGATTAGCTCTTGCCTGGACAGCAATGGTGAACCTCGATATAACCACAGCTATGCAGAAAAGACTTTTTCAGTACTGGTGTATGTATGCGAATCTACAGCATAGAAATGTGGTCCTGGAGAAGGATGCTACGAAACTCAGGTCCTCCCAGTATATACACAATTTTCGAAAAAGTAGGTGTCCTGCTTCCGGCACATCATTCGTACAGAAGACGACAGGTTGGAAAAGGAGATACTGATCGGCATGAGTGAAGGCAAACAGAGGATAGGAAAACCACATATGAGAGGGATGGAAGGGATCGGGGTGAAACAAAGCTGACGATGGACGAGTTTCTCTCAGAACTGTCTCGATTCTCCCTTCTACCCGTCCTGACCGCGGACAAAACTCCCCATCTCCAACATGTGACCTCCACACCCAATAACGGCCACCTCACAAAATTAACCCGTCCTACGGGTAAGACTATCAATCAATATGTATCGAACCACACATTTTAGCATCCTTCTTATCATATGCTTTGAAATCACTCCACATATAGTTACACTGGAACCAATATGTATATATATATATATATATATATATATATATATATATATATATATATATATATATATATATATATATATATATATATATATATATATATATATATATATATATATATATATATATATATATATATATATATAACCACTTGAGTCGCCTTTAAATTAACATCATCTACCTACCTACCCTACACATAATACACAGTTCCATACAGGAAACCCTGCAATATCAAACCTCAAGTCAACTTTGTCCGCCATTACAGTATTGCGTAACCCCTGATTGCCCATGACATTACTACCAAGGTAAACACCAAGCATGGGGCAATTAACTTTAAGTTAATTAATTAAATTACAATTAACTAAGAAATGTTCCAATTAAATTAAATTTACCTCACACATTTCTCAGATAAATTAAATTAAATTAAACTAACCTCCCAAATTCTTCAATTAAATTAAATTAACAACTAACTTTAATTCAATTAACAATTAAATTATGTTTTGATAGAAATACAGATTACGTTCATATTTCACTGTTTTTTTGTAAGTGCACTTGATACAAGTCATCATTGAAATAATAATATGCTAATTTTATTTAAACATTTTATAACAGTTCTAAAATCACACCTAGGTTCATAAACGTAACTGTCACGATAGTACAGGGTTCATATATATTGATGGAATTACTTTATTTGTTACAACTGAGAAACATTATTATTAACATCATGAAATCTGAACATTATTGTGTTTGGCTTTACAATGTTTATATAGCAAGGCATTTGTTCATGGGGTATTTTATCACATGTTAAAAGTTATAGATTATTGTTAAAATTGATGTTTTTTCTGAAAGGAATATAAAGGTGTGGCTGATGATTTGTAGGGCGTGGAGTTTCCTCCTATATCCAGCAACATCTTTATATGCCTTTCAGAAAAAAAAACAAATATATATATACTAATTAGTGTGGTCTAAGTAACAATATATTATACATATATATATATATATATATATATATATATATATATATATATATATATATATATATATATATATATATATATATATATATATATATATATATATATATATATATATATATATATATAATGTACATGTAGACTAATTAGTGTGGTCCAAGCCAGCGTGAGCAAAGCTTTAGAATATCAGGTTAGAAGTAATTGTTCATAATTAAGCACTTGCGTCATTATTAATTCAATCGTGTCTTCACGCCAGGTAGTGAACACTAGTGTGTTGATGTCTTTAACACTTCTGCCGTGTCTTGTGTGGTTGATGTAGAGTCAACAGCAGGTAACACGTTTACCCCTTGTGTGTGATATCTTACTTCACCTGGCACGAGACAGAAGGTGTGGATAATAGTTTATCGTCCGAAAGACACATGCGAAGTGAGGTGACCGAAATTGCCCAGGTGGGCTCAAACCCGGCCTCTTGATAGATATTTATTGTGATAATGTAAAAGGAAGGATTCATATTTATTCGTTCCAATCTCACGCTACCACCAACATAAATTCTATCTTAAGTATCTCTTCATCTGAACATCGCCGTAAAAACAGCGTTCTAGTTTATTCATTTATCTTTAAGTCCTTAAGTTACTACACCTTGTATGGCTAAAACTGCTGACTACTAAAAGAAATTACTACAACCAGCAAAATAATCGTGTTTATGCCGAAACGATTGACAAATAATAAATCAACACAAATCCTCCAATAAATAAAATTAAGTCATTTAATATATTCTTATAAAAACATGGATGACGCACGATATTGTCACAGTGTTATTCGCGCGTTATTGTAACCCAGCTGTGCTTTTCATTTTAACTTGTATCCTCTTGCGAGATGGCTGGCAGAATTGATTGAGCGGCGCCGTGGACGTCACGAACACTTCTGCAGTGGTTCGTGAGAGATGGAGTCCACAGCAGGTTACACATTCACCCACTGTGTGGGATCGTTTACTTCCAATGGCATAGACACCAGGTAGAAGGGACCAACGGCTTTTAATGTCTATTCCGAAAGACACAGGCAAAGTATGGTGAACGAAATTGTCTAAGTTTCGAAACGGCAGTAGGTGGTTTTGAACCCCGGTCCCCTCGACCGAAAGTCCGACACTCTACCACTCGACCACTCGACCACCGCGCCCCACAGATGTTCTCTTTACTAACTTTCTTAATTGTCGGTTTCAACACCAGCCACAGACAAAACAACCGAAAAGTTAACGATTCGCTTGTGGTGCCACTGCGGATTGATACAAGATTCGTTCGTGGTGTCACTGCGGATTGATACAAGATTCGTTTGTGGTGTCACTGCGGATGGATACAAGATTCGTTCGTGGTGTCACTGCGGATTGATACAAGATTCGCTTGTGGTGTCACTGCGGATTGATACAAGATTCGTTCGTGGTGCCACTGCGGATTGATACAAGACACAGCAACCTGCATCAACCCAAAAAAAAGCTTGCTTAAGTTACCGGAAAAATTGCCCCCAAAACACAATACAGGTTCCTTTTCTTCCGATATTCTACGTTAACCTCACTATGTGAAGAGCATTTTATGCTGGGCGTTTTCGCATCATTAGTGATTTAAAGATAACGTGTCCACGACAGGTTGTACATGTGTCCCCTGTGTGGGGTCTTTTACTTCCCTGGCATAGACACCAGGTAGAACCAACAGTTTTTAGTGTCTCACCCGAAAGACACGTAATCTCATCTTCCTTCCCATGGGCCAGGTGAGTCCGCAAGATGTGCCCAGTCTCGATAAAACGGCTTTGTTGGCCGCCAGCCTGCTGTGCAAACTAATGTTTCCTGATAACGAGGAAGGCATCGAACTAGTGCGACACCGCGGCAGGTATAAGCTAGGAATCTTGTTGAAACAGCTTGACTTCCGAAATATCCAATGGTACGGCATACACGTACCCCTCCATCCCCCCCCTTCCCCCGTCGTGCAGCTGCGTGTCACAAGTAATAAGACACTGAGGGCTGGCACCCATCGCGATATCATAGTCAATGTGTTAGATTTATGCTATTACTGCACAGCATGACAGTTGTTTTTCCACAAATGCTTTACGAGTGTTCGTCGCTGTATCCCACGCTTGCTTGCACGAGTCCTATGTCGCAAAGCATACGCAACGATGTTTTTTAAAGGGTCGACTCGATCCAACGTACGGTGTTTACCTGCTTGAACAGAACATGTTGCGCTGCGTAACGGAGAAAGGTGATCAACAGTGTGTGAAGATCAACAATGGGAGATTGTGTGTCCAAAATATAATTAAAGCGATTAAAACCAAGATATGGGGATTGGCGGATTACTTTGCTGAGAGACGTGCCAGCATATTGACCAACAGAATAACCGACTGGACACAAAGGACATAATTATGTATGGAGAAGAGGAAGGGAAAATAAAAGAGATAGAGATATGAAACGAGGGAGCATAGGGGCATACAATTCAAATAACTGGCCGAAGGCAAAGCATAGCCTTGAAGATTGGTGTAGAGATCTGTATCCTGCAGTGAGCTGAGAAGAACAGAAATAGAGAGTATTGCGGCAGTTTGATAACAAATGACTTGGAGAAGTCAGATAGCTTTGGAGAAATGTTTCGCAACTGCTCCTACTATAAGCTAAGACATCTAACAAAAGGTAATTGTAAATGGTAGCAAAGCTATTACTGACAAAAACAACAACAGCTCCCGGAACATTGGCCCATGTAACTTACTTATATTTATTTGTAAAGTTCCTTCTACACGTTCCCATCAATACACTGATAACCTCTTTCTGATTGCTCGTTACACGACGAAGTATATTTACACTGCTGCTGTTGTCTCTTGCAATCAAGTCCCTTAAATCAAATCAAATCAAATGTTTCCATCGTTCTCTATTCTATTTTACGTTGTCTTCCTTCAAAACCCAAACTGACAACATAACAGGACAACTTGTTAAATTAGTAGTCACCTTTTCCACTGTAATTACACAACTCAAGTAAACCTATTTGTGTGTGGTATATTGTCGAAAGACTGGAAAATAATGTCAAATAATGGCAGTGCCGTTCTTACTATGCAGTTACTGGCGACAATAGCATCAAACATGTTTGCCTTCCCCTTGGTTCCTTGGGGATGGGTGTCACATCTCTTAATCTCTTCAGCCCTCTCGATGAATCATCTTCATCCTTCGGGACCTTCTGTCGTTCTCTCCCACGTTCAGCTGTTTCACTTAAAACTGTCCCTCCATCTTAATGTCCTTCTACCACCCTCTTCTGTTTTTCATGCTGTGTCAAGGGAGATGTCTATCTACCAAATCAAATTACTAACACCAGTACCTGAATAAAAGGTAAAAAGGTCCTTGTGACTGCTTAAAGCGTTTTTCACTTCACCCCATAGCGAGATATCCAGACCTTGTGACTGTTCAAAGAGCTTTACACTTCACCCCCTGGTAGACCTGTTCATTCTAACACCAGCCCGACTTCTCTGGGATACGTACAGCCAAGCTGCAATTGTTGCGCGAAGACTGTTCGTTCTCATAGCCACCTCTGTATCTGTGTTCGTTTACACAGCTGAGCGAACTGAAACAACGCGAAGTAAATGAAATTGCCCTATCATCGAAACGGCAGCCGGAGGAATCGTATTCGAATGAAAACCAGTTTCCAAGATCAGATCGAAAACCAACAATTGAAACCAAAAGAAGAACGTTGACCAACACTCTAAATTATATCGCTGAATGTACAGGTTGGTGTATTGCTCTTCCAAGCACTCGTTGTCACAGATGTCAACCTTGCGTCTGTACCAGTGCCAAACACCTTTCAGCTTCCTTTCCCTCGTTTTGTCCGTGATTTTGATCTTTCCGCTACACCGGTCAGTCCAGTGTCCCTGCCACCGAATGACAAAAGCGGTTCGCAGAATTCGTGTGTTAGGGGTTTTTGTGTTGCCTGTCATACCGATTACTTTCCACGCCGGCGCACACCAGGTTGTATTGTACAAACCGTGTGACCAGATGTGACGTCATCTACAGAGACGACTAATATCAATGTTCAGTGCCACTATAAAAACAAATCACTCAACAAAAACATTGACATTTGACATGAACACCCATCTCCTCGTGGAGGTGACAGTCGTCGTATGCCAGACATGGTTACGATATTACAAACAAATCTTATTCTACATGCGATCGTGTTGATTGTCTAGACTGTGACTATCCTGCTACCATATTATAGTATGTCTGTTGGTCTTTGTGTATGTATGTATGTATGTATGTATGTATGTATGTCGGTCTGTCTGTATGTGTGTCTGTCTGTCTGTCTTTCTGCATGCATGCATGCATGTATGGATGTATGTATATATATATATATATATATATATATATATATATATATATATATATATATATATATATATATATATATATATATATATATATATATATATGTATGTATGTATGTATGTGTGTGTGTATGTATATATGTATGTATGTATATATTGTATGTATGTATGTATGTATATGTGTATGTGTGTGTATGTATGTATGTATAAATGTATGTATGTATGTATGTATATATGTATGTATGTATGTATGTATGTATGTATGTATATGTGTATGTGTGTGTATGTATGTATGTATGTATATATGTATGTATGTATGTATGTATGTATGTATGTATGTATGCATGTATGTATGTATGTATGTGTGTGTATGTGTGTATGCGTGTATGTGTATGTGCGTATGTATGTATGTATGTATGTATGCATGTATGTATGTATGTATGTATGTATGTATGTGTGTGTATGTGTGTATGTATGTGTGTATGTATGTATGTATGTATGTATGTATGTATGTATGTATGTGTGTATGTATGTATGTATGTATGTATGTATGGGGATGCTGGGGTCTTGTCCTTACGTCCCGATCAGCCAAGGATAGTGAAGCGCAACAAACAGCCCATCATATCCAGGGGTAGTGATCGCCGCTGTACCTGCAGAAACAAAGAAAATGCTAAGAAGGTGCCAGCCCTTCGAATTGCAAGCTGGAACGTCAGGACCATATGTCCTGGCCTTTCGGATGATCTCTCGGCGATGGAAGATGCAAGAAAGACAGCTATCATCGACAGAGAGTTCAGTAGATTCAAAGTGGACATCGCATATCTTCGGGAGAAACGCCTCGCAACAAACGGATCACTGCGATAGAAAAACCTTCTTCTGGCAACGACAACAACCCGATGAACCCCGTTTGCATGGATTGGGTTTTGGCGTCAAGAACTCCCTGCTGAGCACACTCGAACCACCAACAAATGGCACAGAAAGCATCCTGTTCCTCTGCCTGTCTACCGCATCAGGCTCAGTGAACTTGCTGAGCATATACGCACCAACACTCTGGAAGTCAAAGACCTGTTCTATGAAAAACGGAGGATGGCCGAATCTCCCAAAAGACATCCTCCACAGTGAGCTTAAAATAGGCACCAGACCAACAGGCCGTCCGATGCTTCGCTTCAAGGATGTGTGCAGACGTAATATGAAGGCCAGCAACATCAACACAACATCATGGGAGACAATTACCGTAGAACGCGGGATATGGCGCGTGAGAGTGCGTGAGGAAGTGAAGGCCAGCGAGGAGAAGCGAAACAGAATCTGGATGGAGAGGAGACAACAACGAAAGGATCATGAAAACAGCGCACCAGTTCTGCCATAGGCCTACGTCTGCCGAATATGTGAAAAGGATTGTCACTTCAGAATTGGTCTGCACAGTCACAGGTCACAGTAGGCGCTGTCCCACCAACCACTGACGTGTGTGTGTGTGTGTGTGTGTGTGTGTGTGTGTGTGTGTGTGTGTGTGTGTGTGTGTGTGTGTGTGTGTGTGTGTGTGTGTGTGTGTGTGTGTGTGTGTGTGTGTGTGTGTGTGTGTGTGTGTGTGTGTGTGTGTGTGTGTGTGTGTGTGTGTGTGTGTGTGTGTGTGTGTGTGTGTGTGTGTGTGTGTGTGTGTGTGTGTGTGTGTGTGTGTGTGTGTGTGTGTGTGTGTGTGTGTGTGTGTGTGTGTGTGTGTGTGTGTGTGTGTGTGTGTGTGTGTGTGTGTGTGTGTGTGTGTGTGTGTGTGTGTGTGTGTGTGTAAGCTATACGTAGATATTTATGATGCAAAATCAGACACACCTAATAAAACCACAGGAGAACCGCAAGGCTCTATCCTTGGTCCACTACTTATCATAATATACATTAAAGATTTACCAAAAGCCTGTGAAATATTTAATTGCGTAATGTATGCAGACGACACAATGCTGTCAACTACACTCCAGTCGATTGACTTATCTGATTGTAATGAAACTGTGGAAGACATCATTAACAAAAAACATAAATTAATGGCTATATGTCAGCAAAGTGTCTCTAAATATCATAAGCAAATCTAAACAATTATATTTTGCACAGAAATGTTCACAAGAAACAAGAAATCCGCTACAAATCAAAAGTAATGGCATACTGATTGAAAAAAGTGGAACAAATGGATATGTCAAAATTGCCAATAAATATTTACAAAATAATTGGTATTTTGAACAAATTAAAACATTGGCCATTGCTAACTTATTTCTTTATGCTAATCTTCTCATATCTAGGTGACGCGTTGTGTGAACCAGTTTGTCTCCGTCTATAATTGTAATAAACCGATTAGCGAGCAATGGCTTCGCATGGTAACATATATTTCAAATTCTGACTAGCCGTTTTGTGGTCGCGCTTCACAAATTTGTCCCACCCTCCTCCCCACCTTCCTCCCTGTTGGGTGTTCTTGTGCATCGTTTGTAGACGTGGTGTCTCAATGTTTTCTCATTTTGATAGTGAAGATGGGGTTATGGCTTTCCCAAAAGTGTTTTAATGCGGGGGGGGTTCATTTCCCTTCCATCCTTCATTTCAGAACTGTGTTTAGTGTAACGGGGCGAACTGGCCACACCTTCCTAAGCAGGTAGTGTTATATTCGGATACTGAGACAAGATAGTATGTAGTGTGTATGCTACTTGTTTAATGGTGTTTTATGTTAGTACGATATGGCATATAACAATTATCATCGTATTTTTCAGACATACATCAAAGCATGAACATATCTGGCACATCATCGGATCATCGCGCCAACCACACCGGGGTCACGTGATGATCCGTCCTTGGCCCTGTTCTGCTTAGCTTATAATTATTTTATACTACGACTCTCAGCCAAGTCATTACTCATCATAATCTCGGCCATCACCTGTATGTTGATGACACACTGATTTGCATGTCACTTTCACAGTCAAATGTACAAGAATCTGTTTCGACTAATTTTCCGATTAAACTACTTGGCAGTGATACATTCCCATCAGATATCACTACCACTACTTAAACAGTTACACGGCCTACCTACAGTGATACATTCCCATCAGATATCACTACCACTACTTAAACAAGTACACTGGCTACCTACAGTGATACATTCCCATCATATATCACTACAACTATTTAAACAAGTACACTGGCTACCTACAGTGATACATTCCCATCACATATCACTACCACTACTTAAACAAGTACACTGGCTACCTACAGTGATACATTCCCATCACTTATCACTACCACTACTTAAACAGTTACACTGGCAACCTACAGTGATACATTCCCATCATATATTACTACCACTACTTAAACAATTACACTGGCTACCTACAGTGATACATTCCCATCATATATCACTACCACTACTTAAACAAGTACACTGGCTACCTACAGTGATACATTCCCATCATATATCACTACCACTACTTAAACAATTACACTGGCTACCTACAGTGATACATTCCCATCATATATCACTACCACTACTTAAACAATTACACTGGCTACCTACAGTGATACATTCCCATCAGATATCACCACCACTACTTAAACAATTACACTGGCTACCTACAGTGATACATTCCCATCAGATATCACTACCACTACTTAAACAATGACACTGGCTACCTACAGTGATACATTCCCATCATATATCACTACCACTACTTAAACAGTTACACGGGCTACCTACAGTGATACATTCCCATCAGATATTACTGCCACTACTTAAACAATTACAATGGTTACCTACAGTGATACATTCCCATCAGATATCACTACCACTACTTAAACAATTACACTGGCTACCTACAGTGATACATTCCCATCATATATCACTACCACTATTTAAACAGTTACACTGGCTACCTACAGTGATACATTCCCATTATATATCACTACCACTACTTAAACAGTTACACTGGCTACCTACAGTGATACATTCCCATCAGATATTACTACCACTACTTAAACAATTACACTGGCTACCTACAGTGATACATTCCCCTCATATATCACTACCACTACTTAAACAATTACACTGGCTACCTACAGTGATACATTCCCATCAGATATCACTACCACTACTTAAACAGTTACACTGGCTACCTACAATGATACATTCCCATCATATATCACTACCACTACTTAAACAATTACACTGGCTACCTACAGTGATACATTCCCATCAGATATCACTACCACTACTTAAACAATTACACTGGCTACCTACAGTGATACATTCCCATCAGATATCACTACCACTACTTAAACAAGTACACTGGCTACCTACAATGATACATTCCCATCAGATATCACTACCACTACTTAAACAATTACACTGGCTACCTACAGTGATACATTCCCATCAGATATCACTACCACTACTTAAATAATTACACTGGCTACCTACATTGATACATTCCCATCAGATATCACTACCACTACTTAAACAATTACACTGGCTACCTGTTACCTTTACTTATACTTACTTACTGTGAAACGTGTGGCAAGCCGGGCTTACACGTCATCCCCACAATAAACAAACGCCATCCATTTGGCCTTTTCGAATAATGTTCTGTTGATTGCATAAATAATTCGTTGTTTAATATTTAAATTATATGACAATGCTGCTTATGTGTTCCAGTATGTCTATCAAGTGCAAATGATGGGTCTAATTAAACGAGTATTGTATTTTATTGTATCTTCAATATATATATATATATATATATATATATATATATATATTTATATATATATATATATATATATATGTATATATATATATATATATATATATATATATATATATATATATATATATATATATATAACCTTTGAAATCAATGTGGACGAAATGGTAGAACTTGGATATAACAAATACTAACATAGATAAACGTCAGAAATAAACGTTACGATTTCGATGCACATCAAAGTATTTAGACAAATCGTTGCAGCTACATGTTCATGCACACACCCCTGAGACACCCACATCAAAGTATTTAGACAAATCGTTGCAGCTACATGTTCATGCACACACCCCTGAGACACCCACATCAAAGTATTTAGACAAATCGTTGCAGCTACATGTTCATGCACACACCTCTGAGACACCCACAAAAATCCAATTCGTGACGTATCTAGTATGCGAGAATCTGTACTAACTGTTGGCTTTCACACTGTTTTACTGAACAGGCTGGCATTCTCTGATACAGTACTGTGTGTAAGTATCTTTTTTAATATTGTAATGTTTCATTTGCTTCGCATTGAATTCGTGATATGCATAGGGTTTCTTTTTTGTGTGCAAAGTAAAAAAGCGTAAAAAATATTCCTTTCAACCGTTGATGACGTATCTAACAGGAACCAGCTGAGATCTCTCGACACATGTCAATCTTCTTTCTTCAGATTTCATGTTTTCTTGCTTAGATAGTGTCAAAATGACGTCATCAGTACATTTGAAAACTTGAATAAAAGCTGATCCTCCGTGGGTTTCTCCCCATTCCCTACGCTGGGACTCTAGTGGACGTTTTCCAAAGGAAGCCCACAGTGCCGACTACAGAATGACGGTATGTGTAATACATTAGCCACATATGTTACTATCGCATATAAATGATCTGCTGATTGTGTAAATGATCTGCTGATTGTGTAAATAATCTGCTGATTGTGTAAATGATCTGCTGATTGTGTAAATGATCTGCTGATTGTGTAAATGCTAGCAGAGTGTATAAGTTTAAAAGCACAATTAATAAATATATAAGAAGGGCGGGTTACACATACACAAAAAACCATTACGTTGGACTGTCGATAGGCGAATAGCTACTTGTCCTGTTGCCGTCTGGGTGTTTTATTCGGATGGCAATCTTGCTAAAATGTTAAATCTCACATCCAAATACACTGTTCTTTCCACATGTTGCGCTTTCTGTAGCGCCTTACAATAGCCGCATGACATATTTTACTCCAAAAATTCTTTGTTCGTAACTTATGGTGCATTTTCGATAGTATCTTACTGTAGCCGCATGACATATGACACATTTCACATCAAAACAATGTGTTACATATTTTGCGACTTCTATTATAACATTTCGTTATACTCATTATGATGAATTAACGTGTTAGAAATTAGGCGTATCGTCTTCGTTTATAAATGGGATTTGATTTAATACGTACTTTGGTTGCTGTTTTCATATATCATGTTGCTAGCTGTGAAAAGTAGTATATAAATAAGGAAACGAATCTCATAGTCACATTTATTACAAGCAGTTCTATGTCATATGCCAAGTAGCTGTTTTAGTATATTCGTGAAATTGCTCATCAGGTGGAAGAGAATACTGAAGTGACGATTTTCTTCTAATCACAAGTATTGAGATTTGCTTACTACCAGAAACTGAATTCTGGGACGACTAATTCGTTTTCTGCATGAGCCTGTATTCCCCCCTCATCTCAATTCGTGATTGGAGAATGCTAGTGCACCCAAAGGACACAATGGAAGACAGCAGAAAGACAGACCGTATTCCGGGTTAGGTAGCCACACGTACATTAGCGAAACAGGGAGACATTTGGAACAAGACTCGAGGATCACAACGAGAAGGTTGAGACCACCACAACGAGAAGGTTTACAGTGAAAAGAGGAGGTCCAGCGGTGGTACAGCAAGTGTCTGAAATGACAGACCATGCAGACAGAGACAATAGCATCAATGACTGGGAGGAAGCGAAGGTGATAGACAGAGAAAGCAACAGAAACGCGATACGGTTTAAAGAGGCCACATGGATGAGAATGACGACTCCAGTCAGGAATAGAGACGACGGGGATACGTATTGGACGACCTGCTTGGTATGCCAACTTGCGAGCAGAAGAAATCGTTCCAGAAATAAGTTCTTGATGAAGTGAATCTCAGTAGTTTTGGTTAGAGGAAAACCCGATTGTTTAACACGGCCCGTTTGTTCTAGTTATTATAACGTGTCCGTATTTCTTTTAGCCGTTGTGTGTAGCCGTTCTTGTCGGCTTGCTCGCGCTGGCGCAGACGGCAACGAAAGTTCCGGAGAACATCAACGAGATCCTGTACACGCTGGGGCGGCAGCTGATGCTGCAGAAGTTGTACTTGGAGGAGAGCACGCGCGCCACGTACGCCTCGGGCCTCAAGCAAGTCCGCCGAGTGCAGGCAGGAACCCGGCCGTACCATCACGACACGTGGAGGGGCGTCTCGGTCGCCGCCATCCACAACCACGGCAACTATGAGCGCACCATGGGCATCGGAGAGTTCGTGGCCATACTCAACGGCGTTGAATTCAAGTATTTATGCATTAATTCATTCACTCATTCATTCATTCATTTACTCATTCGTTCATTCACTCATTCATTCATTCAGTCAGTCAGTTACTTAATATGTTAATCAATCAGACAGACAGACAGACAGCCCATCGTCATGTCACCGAGAAACTTAATAATCAGCTACACTGTTATAGTATAGGCAAATGCAATTGATTTGTTTTTGAAATTATTTTTTTTGTTTTCCGACAATACATTCAATTATTGTCAATTAGTATTTTTATTTATCTATATATTATTATCATTATTATTAGACGCAGTAGCGACATTTTATTATTATTTTTATCATCACTGTATTTGGCAGTCATTGTATTAATATAAATCCATATATTTTATCCCATCTGTATTTCCAAATTATTATTTTTTATCAATCTCGCAATCAGTAACATATATTATACCTATCAATGTAGATTAAAACGTAAAGCCAGATAGCAGACTTCATGTACCAGATCAATTGATAGACGAATTTTGTTTTGGAAAGAATAATTTGTCAAAGGATTCCACGTAGGTTTGTTTGTGTACATAAAAATGTAATGTACATTCAACAGTAGAGCTATCTACGGATGATTCTAGTTGCATATCAAAAGAGTGGGAACTTTGTTATAACATGCGCAAGAACAGATCATGTGTGCAATTAAGTAAGCTTTAACATTAGTTCCACTCATTTATTTATTCCCATATATTTGTGAGGTGATTGTTTGCATAGAGTACGTATATAAGCCAGACATGATCGGTTGGTGGCTTGTAAAATAGACTACCAGTAATTTTCTAAACATTGCAAAAGAAAACGGCGATTCCCCGAACATATAAACGCGACAGATAAAAATACATCTTATTTTTCAATAGTTGATTGAACGCTCGGGATATCGCAGTTATGCGTAACTTTTATTTTGCAACGACAACACTCATTGCAATGTTTACGTCAAAATATCCTCGTCGATTCGTTTTAGATTAATGGAAACAATGTCCGTTGTATCACTTACATCATTTGCGATCTTGAAACCTGTACCGTTAAAAAAGTTAACATATCTTATTCTAAGTTAAAAAGAAATCGCAAACACAGAAACGCGTTTGGTTCCTTGACTATTCAGATATGTGATGATTTGATTTGAAGGACGAGGCACAACGATTACCTTCTCCGGATGCCTCACCGAACGAAGAAGACGTACAACCTCATGGAGGACATTCCCTTCCCGGCCGTGCCGCCGGCCGTGCTCAAATTTAAGACGGTCAAGACACAGGCGACGGAGATGCGCGAATGGTTCAAGGCGTGGAAAGACCAGGACTACTCGAAGCGAGACTACCGCAAGTACTTCAAGCCGGTGCTGTGCTACCTGGAGGGCTCGTGGATCCACTCGGGTACCGCTATCGAGGAGTCGTTCGGCAGTGAACGACACCACCTGGACGCACAGACGTGGTTCGACATGCAGGAGATGGTCCGATACACGGCCATGAGCGGCACGAAGGACAAGTTGGAGAACTACAGTTTCCTGCCGACGTCCATCGTCCGTATGAACGGTAGCACACCGGTCGTTGCTCAGTGGAACTACCGCATCCTGTGCCACCCGCTCAAAAACGACCTTCCTCTCAACAGATTCCGTCCCGTCGCCAACGAAGCGGTCAAGATGGGCTTCGGCGTAAAGAAGGCAAAAATCTTGACATACCGGTCGACTCGCTTTGAACTGAACGCCTTCGACACGAACAAGTTCAAGGACGGCCCCATCGTGAACCAACTGCTCGACAAGTTGATGGGAGAAATCCCCGGCAAAGACAACTACCCGGGAGTGGTAATTGTTGTCTTCGTGTGTCGTGTTCCCATTCAAATATTATTATGACCACCATAACAAATAGATATAGTTATAACATTGACATCATAATCATGACATTATGTTATACAGTTGCCCTTAGTGCCCGACGCAACAACGAATGTTATTAATAATGTTCGTTAATTCAGTGTGCATTATCCGAAACCTTTGATAATATTCGTTTAACGGATATGTCAGCTAGAGTGCCTACATTTATGTAGCTAACTGGAAATTATATTTGTCTTCATAATGTGAATTTTAAGAAGATCGACTCGACACCAATAATACTCGTGAATTCAGAATGTAATTTAAACAGTAGAAAATGGAAAAAAGGCGTCTCATTTTGGCAACACCTCGACCCGGGTGTGACTCTCACCCATTGCATAATTCTCATTGTCCACGACGCTCTTATTCACATGTGCATTACTATTTCCCGATTTCCTTATCGTGCCTCTTGGGGGTATCTATGTATGTGACGTTTAACACGAATGCGGAATAATCGCTGAGCTACAGCATATGTTGTGTTGCAGGTATACGACACTTCATTTGGTCGCGTTGCACAACAGTACAACGGCAAGAAGAAGGGTGTGAAGAAACTGAACACTGCTTTCTACCATCGCATCTTCAGTGATACGGCACTCGACGCGATGGGCCGCTTCTTCAAGTACCGCTCCTTGCAAGACCAGAACATCTTCATGGCACAAACGACCAACCCGAAGGTACCAGCCATTGAGATCGAGACCAACTGCAAAGGAACGGGGCCGACGAGAAAATGCATCAAATCGAAGTCTCGTTGGACCTACGCCGTACCGCTCGAGATCGTCTACATGACTCCGCTGTCGAGGTGGAACCCGCACAAGATCGTGTACAAGGGACACGAACTTTCTAAGTTGGGCAAGACGGTTCATGCGGGTCGCAATGGCGGTCTGTCGCTGAAGAAGGCTTTCAACGGGAGCAACACGAAGTGGTACTGCCTCACGCCGGCCAACTTCTATAGCAACAAGGCCAGCGTGCTCAACCCGGCAGACACATCCATCAAGGGAGCGGTCGGCGTTCTGAAGAAAAACGGCAAAGTGTTCGTGGCCAACTACTACTCTGGTCACCAGCTCTTTCTTCGGGACATCCCCGGTGTCGGCTCTCTGCGACAGCGCTATCCCATCTTCCCTGTTGCCTACGACGGAAACCCCATCATGAAGGAGGTGCAGGCTGTGCGGGACCAGCTGACGCTCGTGTGACCGTGACGCTAGAACCAACCCACAAAGGACTCTTCTTTCTTGTACTGTGCATTATCCTACAAAGGCATATTTCGCAAAATCCTGACGAAATAGAAATAGCGGCAGTACCGAATATATCTTACTAACATAGTTATACATGCTACTGACTTTCTTTGATTTCACAATGTAAATCTAATTTCTTAAAGTAATGGCATGACAAAGCGTTGATACGCTGAGGTTGATTTGTGTGGTTTTGTTTGAGGGAGTAACATTCATAATTGTCATCACTCTTATAGCTGGCTTGTGGTAGAATTAAATAAGTTATATGAAATGTTATGTACACTAGTTTGTGTCGTTCATTGCTTACTGCAGTCTGCTTCTCTCACATTTAGTTATGTTTATGCTGTTGGACATTCGCATTTATAAAATCTAAGATTGTCTATTATTGTACACAAGGCCATGTGTCTATAACATTTTATTAACATAACATATGTTTGGCAAGTACAAACACAATAAACTACATCAATACGTGTCAGGACGTGGTAATGCTAGTTTGTCGACGTAACGTGCTTGATTTTGATCTGGGAAAAAAACATTGTACGTACTTCTGGATACACAGTCGTCATCAGATCGCGGGTAAAATGTGTGTGCGTGCGTGCGTGCGTGCGTGCGTGTGTGCACATTAACCATTTAATCCGGATTGAGTTTACCACTGACAATATTATGAACACACTCTATCGTTGTGCCCTGTCAGTGTATCCTGTATATGTGCTTCGGCGACGCAAAGTCAAAGAAGCATTAGTAGTGCTGGACACACAGGTCAATTGTCATCAGAAAGTTTCAAGTTCAGGCGATGTGATGGAAACTGTTGGATATAGAGTTGTCATCCGGCACGTAACCAAGAGGGGTGTCCAGAAAGATTCACCTTCCAGGCGATTGGATTTATATTATTACTAATATTTTCTTGACTGATTAACGGTTTAATGGAAGTATAATGTGTAAGGTATGTGTCCGTTACAGAGGTCTTTCTATACTATACGAGTGATGACAAAAACTGCCTGCGTATGTCGACTGCACCATGAACACAAATTGTCGACCGTATCACGTGACATCACACAATTTAAACGAAGAAACACTAATCGTTATCACCATCTGCAGAGATACTTCGGTGATAAACTGATTGTCATCGTCTAGGCAGTGTAACGGGACAACTGACACTGGTGTAACATTTATTGGTCCCGGTTATTTTCGCAAACACACTTGCTAATATGACGCCCAAATAACATCGTTGCTGCGTGCTATCAATGCCCGCCAGATAGCTTTGTTCTTGTGAACAGCCTCTCACTTTCTGTCTGAATTGTGGCCGGTGTACTTTAAGTTGACAGCATGTAACTTGTAAACACACACATAGATATATATCTATGTGAAGTGCTACGTGATTAATAATGTTTGGATCAAATAAATTCTAACTCTGTGCATCAGTCGACAATGGGTGCCAAATGAAAGGTTCACATTAAATATGTTCACATGGAAATTGAACGAGCAAAAATGGTTGCTTTGAAACAACAAACAATGGAATTTTAATGACATCTCATTACTCAATCCATCAGCTAATTATATTGACACCAAATAGTTCGTACATTGGGAGTTATTTTCAACATATATTCCTTAATATATGTTTTTTAATATTGGTGTGCTGTTGGACACCAGATAGCCAGAATGGTCAGGTTCCAGCAGATGAATTTCTTAAGACCCAAAATTCGTCTGTACAGAGAAAAGCAAACTATGAACGAAATTTAGCTATCAAAGCACTTTAACCACCACTTATACTGAATAACCGCTTGATTACGTATCATTTGTATCGATAAAGCATGTATAGAAACATAATGCAGGACACTAGACATATGTGTTACTTTCTGTGATGTTCCATTGAACAGTCGGTCCGTATTTTCACACTATAGCTACATCTCTGGAAGAGTAAACTTAACACAGTTCGATAGCGTGCTGCTAGGTTATTTAGACACATTAAACATGGAATACCATAGCACAAGTTCGTACAGTCTTGCCGGTGTCCACAGCCGGTTTAAATAAATATTTTACGGGGGACTAGTCAAAACTTTGACATCGTAATTACTTTTGTTTGTATACTCGCCGAATACTAAACATGTGTTTCAACAATTTGGCGTTGCATTATAGAATAATGACATGTATTAAGCAAAAGTTGCATACACTATGCTACCCCCCAGTCACGTACGATGCACCTCACGGTTGTCAGGTACACCGCACTCGGGTATACGCTAGTCTTCCATGATGTACGTTGTCCATCCATATGCCGCTTTTACGTGACTCAGCCCCGCGTATAGGCGACAATCCGCGCTGGCCGAACGGTGACAGAATGTGGTGCAGTTGTCTTGCTTCGAACATTTCGCTGCACACCCCACAAAGGTGACGGCGTATGTCTCAGCAAGAAGCAAGGCGCCTGGCATCACGGCACCAGGTTGGCGTACGTAATGTCGTGTGCGTACTCCACCTAAGGAACGAACATACATACATGCATACAGACACACATATACAGACATGCACGCACGCACGCACGCACGCACGCACACACGCACGCACGCACGCACGAACACGTGACATACAACAGAGGCGCCAATCAACATATCACCTTGATTACAAATTCACAATGGACATTTGCAGAGTCGTATAAACGATTGGTAACCAGAGCAACGCCATTGTTGTTTACGACTTGTTACGTCATAGCATTTGCGTATTTGACAGGCGTAAAATAATTTGTTTACAAAATTGGACATTATCGTGCTTCTAGCTAAATTGTCAACTCAAAATTCTATCGACAATTGTATGGAACTAAATTTCGGAGATTTATTGATACACATTAGGAGTTTACGTCACATACAGTACAAAATCAATGAAGCGGCGCAACGACTTTCCAGTACGGTAAAGCCGTATGGATGAACAGTATCCAATCGCAAACAAGATAGTATGACTGATTATTCAGGGCCTACTTAGCACTGTTAACATCTCAAAACCAAGATACCTCTCAGCTTCATCTATTTATTTGATCGTTTTACATGAAACCAAGAAACTTTAGTTAATCTGAACAACATAGTAGTTGACATTTTCACTAAAAACATTAAAACATTTCTGATAGTGAGTTAGAAACAAAAAGTGTAATTGTACATCACCAACTGGCTTATATTTGTTGCACAATACTGTTTACAAAATTAAACAATGGCAGTTACCTGGCTGACCGTTTAGTCCCAAGTCATATGTTGCATTCGTGACGTTGGACAACTCACACACGCAACGGAAGCTGTCATTGACGCAGTCGTTGGCTCGCCACGCTTTCTTCTTCACACTGACACAGCGTTCCCACAAGAACCCCATAAAAATCCCACTGTCGCTGCTTCCGTTGCTTTCCCTATCGTCCCAGTTTGTCCATGTTGTCGGGAATCTGGCGTTAAATTCAGACATTTCATCTGCAAGAAAACAACATGCTTTCGGATTCACCTACTGGAAAATGACGCCAAAGTGCTTTAGTAATATGGAGAAATAGATCGGATTCGAAGCCCATGTTTAGGATCTACGTACCAAGTATCCACTGCAACATGCTAGCTCTTTGTGCTATTTTAGTATGTAGTTTTCTGTGAAACCATCAGACAAACAATTAAATTAGTTAATATTTGTTCAAGCATTACTACAAAATGGGGGCGCAAAGTTAGCCACCCGTTAGTTTGTTATGCTGCCATGAAGTGGTGCTACACGATATTCACACAAACATATATTCCTAAGGCTAAGTCAATGCCACCCAAAATACCCGACTGGTCAGGTTAAGAGAAGTTTGACACAACAACAACAACAGCAGAAGTTTGACACAATAACAACAATAGAAGTTTGACACAACAACAACAACAACAACAGAAGTTTGACACAACAACAACAACAATAGAAGTTTGACACAACAACAACAGAAGTTTGACACAACAACAACAACAATAGAAGTTTGACACAACAACAACAGAAGTTTGACACAACAACAACAACAATAGAAGTTTGACACAACAACAGCAGAAGTTTGACACAACAACAACAACAATAGAAGTTTGACACAACAACAACAGAAGTTTGACACAACAACAACAACAGCAGAAGTTTGACACAACAACAACATAAGTTTTACACAACAACAACAACAGCAGAAGTTTGACACAATAACAACAATAGAAGTTTGACACAACAACAACAACAACAGAAGTTTGACACAACAACAACAACAACAGAAGTTTGACACAACAACAACAACAATAGAAGTTTGACACAACAACAACAGAAGTTTGACAAAGCAACAACAGCAGAAGTTTGACACAACAAAAACAATAAAAGAAGTTTGAAACAGCAACAAAAACAGAAGTTTGAAACAGCAACAACGACAGAAGTTTGACACAGCAACAACAGCAGAAGTTTGACACAACAACAACAGCAGAAGTTTGACACAACAAAAACAACAACAGAAGTTTGACACAACAACAACAGCAGAAGTTTGAAACAGCAACAACAACAGAGGTGTGACACAACAACAACAACAATAGACGTTTGACACAACAACAACAGAAGTTTGACACAACAACAACAGCAGAAGTTTGACACAATAACAACAATAGAAGTTTGACACAACAGCAACAACAACAACAACAGAAGTTTGACACAACAACAAGAACAATAGAAGTTTGACACAACAACAACAACAGCAGAAGTTTGACACAACAACAACAACAACAGAAGTTTGACACAATAACAACAACAATAGAAGTTTGACACAACAACAACAACAGCAGAAGTTTGACACAACAACAACAACAATAGAAGTTTGACACAACAAAAACAGAAGTTTGACACAACAACAACAACAGCAGAAGTTTGACACAATAACAAAAATAGAAGTTTGACACAACAACAACAACAACAACAACAGACGTTTGACACAACAACAACAACAATAGAAGTTTGACACAACAACAACAACAGCAGAAGTTTGACACAACAACAACAGAAGTTTGACACAACAACAACAACAATAGAAGTTTGACACAACAACAACAGAAGTTTGACACAACAACAACAACAATAGAAGTTTGACACAACAACAACAGAAGTTTGACACAACAAAAACAACAAAAGAAGTTTGAAACAGCAACAAAAACAGAAGTTTGAAACAGCAACAACAACAGAAGTTTGACACAACAACAACAACAATAGAAGTTTGACACAAAAACAACAGAAGTTTGACACAACAACAACAACAGCAGAAGTTTGACGCAATAATAATAATAGAAGTTTGACACAACAACAAAAACAACAGAAGTTTGACACAACAACAACAACAATAGAAGTTTGACACAACAAAAACAGAAGTTTGACACAACAACAACAACAGCAGAAGTTTGACACAATAACAAAAATAGAAGATTGACACAACAACAACAACAACAACAACAACAGAAGTTTGACACAACAACAACAACAATAGAAGTTTGACACAACAACAACAACAGCAGAAGTTTGACACAACAACAACAGAAGTTTGACACAACAACAACAGAAGTTTGACACAACAACAACAACAATAGAAGTTTGACACAACAACAACAGAAGTTTGACACAACAACAACAACAATAGAAGTTTGACACAACAACAACAGAAGTTTGACACAACAACAACAACAATAGAAGTTTGACACAACAAAAACAACAGCAGACGTTTTTAACAACCACAACAACAACAGAAGTTTGACACAACAACAACAACAATAGAAGTTTGACACAACAACAACAACAGAAGTTTGACACAACAACAACACCAACAGAACTTTGACACAACAACAACATAATTTTGCAAGAACAATTGGATCCGGATAATTCCAGAAGCAAAGAAAGTGGATAGCAGGAGGATAAACGACCTGGGGGAAGAGATTTGGATGCAGTTCAGCCTAACGGGGATAATAGAAAGAAACCGGGTGACGTGAGCAGGTCACTTGGTGCGGACGGAAGAGGGCCGACTACCAAAGAGGGGAGACGGAGGAGGGCCGACTACCAAAGAGAGGAGACGGAGGAGGGCCGACTACCAAAGAGGGGAGACGGAGGAGGGCCGACTACCAAAGAGAGGAGACGGAGGAGGGCCGACTACCAAAGAGAGGACACGGAGGAGGGCCGACTACCTAAGAGAGGTGACGGTGGAGGGCCGACTACCAAAAAGAGGAGACGGAGGAGGGCCGACTACCAAAGAAAGGAGTTGGAGGAGGGTCGACTACCAAAGAGAGGAGACGGAGGAGGGCCGACTACCAAAGAGAGGAGACGGAGGAGGGCCGACTACCAAAGAGAGGAGTCGGAGGAGGGCCGACTACCAAAGAGAGGAGACGGAGGAGGGCCGACTACTTAAGAGAGGCGACGGAGGAGGCCGACTACCAAAGAGAGGAGACGGAGGAGGGCCGACTACCAAAGAGAGGAGTCGGAGGAAGGCCGACTACCTAAGAGAGGAGACGGAGGAGGGCCGACTACCAAGGAGAGGAGACGGAGGAGGGCCGACTACCAAAGAGAGGAGACGAAGGAGGGCCGACTACCAAAAAGAGGACACGGAGGAGGGCCGACTACCTAAGAGAGGTGACGGTGGAGGGCCGACTACCAAAAAGAGGAGACGGAGGAGGGCCGACTACCAAAGAGAGGAGTCGGAGGAGGGCCGACTACCAAAGAGAGGAGACGGAGGAGGGCCGACTACCAAAGAGAGGAGACGGAGGAGGGCCGACTACCAAGGAGAGGAGACGGAGGAGGGCCGACTACCTAAGAGAGAAGACGGAGGAGGGCCGACTACCTAAGAGAGGCGACGGACGAGGGCCGACTACCAAAGAGAGGAGACGGAGGAGGGCCGACTACCAAGGAGAGGAGACGGAGGAGGGCCGACTACCAAGGAGAGGAGACGGAGGAGGGCCGACTACCTAAGAGAGGAGACGGAGGAGGGCCGACTATCAAAGAGAGGAGACGGAGTAGGGCCGACTACCAAGGAGAGGAGACGGAGGAGGGCCGACTACCAAGGAGAGGCGACGGACGAGGGCCGACTACCTAAGAGAGGCGACAGACGAGGGCCGACTACCAAAGAGAGGAGACGGAGGAGGGCCGACTACCAAAGAGAGGCGACGGACGAGGGCCGACTACCAAAGAGAGGCGACGGAGGAGGGAAGCAGTGAAATAGTGAAGCCACAAGAAAAATGGGCGTGCAAACCACGCCCGTGGTGGGAATACTGCGTTAAGAGGGGTGTGAGAAAGGGGGAGGAGGGGAAAGTGGAGGGGAAAGTTGTCAATACGGAGCAATGGAAACGGACAACAACCAACACAGTGAAGCAGTCTAAGAACTAGTCGGCTTCACCTCGTTATAAAGGAAATTGAGATTATGAAGACAGCCTAGTATTTTACTGACCTGACAGAATATCGTTCGCCGCGATCCACGCAGGTTTACTGTTAAGAATATTATGAACGAAGTCGTTTTCAGCTTGGCTGGTCACGTGAGCCAGATGCACTCCACTTCCGACTTTTAAACTTTCACACGATGCTTTTGCATCGTGCCAACTCTGCTCAGGTTCTACGACGATGTAACAACTCCCGTTGTAAGCTTTCCACTTATGCGGACACGTCTTTCCTGCGTGGTTCGACAAATGAGCAACTTTGCAATATGACGCATGGTCCAATTAGGATTTCAAGTGACACTAGAAATCCTGTCAGTGTGGCAAGAAATCGACTTCTTCCATTCTGTACTGAGCTTGTACCGTTACGTTACGTTACACACACACACACACACAGACACACACACACACAGACACACACACACAGACACACACGCACGCACGCACGCACGCACGCACGCACGCACGCACGCACGCACGCACGCACGCACACACGCACACGCACACACACACACACACACACACATATATCTGAACCTGGGGTTCTACGCAATAGAATTTGGAGTCCGACCAATTTTTATCGCAAACTAGGCATTTTAACTTGGTGTAAATAGTGTCAATATGTGGTCAACCAACTGTGCAGAAGATCACAAAATAGTTTTGATGATAATAATGATGATCTAGACAAATTATTTCCGACCTATTGACTGGCCAAGTGTGACGTGTACGTGGTTCACCTGTGGGCAGTAACTTACCCATGACGCCGCAGACGATCAACAAAACAGCATTCAGAATGAACATCTGGCGACAGCCGTTGAAGACCACCATTTTGGTCTGGCGCCGCGCTGTTCCAATGCTTTGGTAAAACTGCGACCAGACTCTGCGGCCCCGTACGGATGTTGGTTTAGCGATATCCTATTTGTCTCAATGACCAAGCTTATCGACTTGTTCAGTGGCAATAATAGGTTCCACACACACAGCTATTAGTAGTGGCTTGCTAACTGATTTGTCACTACAAACAACTGCTAATTGCTTGCTTCATTCAGATGAAATTCGATAAATATACAAAGATGAGTGCCAAACGAGAATTCGGCTTATTGTCGAGGTCTTTCGCCAATACATTACGGTATTGTGACTATCTTCCGGAGTAGCAATTGACTCTACTCAATGTATAGTGGACTGGATCGATTGTGAAATGCTAATTTGGTTAGTTAATCCTCTCGCAATTGCAGTCAAAATGCGAGTCTTAAAATCACAAACGTCGGTGGATTGCAACCATGAAGGTGCAGAAAATTGTCATGTAACATACATATTTGAAGACCTTTTATGCTTTTCTGTGATGACGTTTTAATTTGTTTATTTATATATTTCAATGGTCTGTTAGTGTGTACGCGCAGTGATTGGCGTAAACTGGAAACTGGCGCATCAAAGAACGTTCATTTATTTATTTTTATTTTTTTTATTAAAGCAGGTTGTGTGCGCAACAACTGGCATGTGAACATTCGACACTAGTCCAGTTCCCATCTACGAGCAAATTATAGTACAGGGCAGATCACGCTCGTTAGCCTTATTGAGCACGTGATGTAAGGGAGTAAGCCCCAAAAGAATCCGGAGTGAAATCCTCGAAGGCGGTCTGATGTCAGCCTTGCCATGCAGCATTCATATAATCTGATAAAATTAAATTAAAAAGCGTTGGTTTATTTTAGGGTAGCACAGAATAAACAAAAATGTGGTAGCTAATTTCGGCCGAATAATCATAGGCTTTATTGATATTTCCTGTTGAAACAAATCTGCAAGTGCTGCCACCTTCTGGGGCATTGTTTATGTTCCTGGTTGGTGAGCGCGTGCGTGCGTGCGTGCGTGCGTGCGTGCATGCGTGCGTGCGTGCTGTCTCACTGACAAAAGTAGACCGCTTGGAGCATATCTATAAAAAATACATGCAACAAAAGTTTCTAGAAAGCATATAATTTTATTATATCAATAAATATTTACAATATGAACAACATTTCTCAAATCTTTGGTGGAATGACACAGAATAGGTGGTGGGAGAGGAATAGGTGTGGGGGGGTCAGGGTATCTCCCTCACATCAGACAACGATAAAGATACACCTATGTCTACCTCACATCATCAGAGATCACTTTTAAATATAGCTATATTTAACTTAGGATCTTGTAATATACTGTGTCTCGCATTGTACAAAATTTACATGGTATACAACTGCATTTTTGAGGACTGTGCAAGCACCAAAACCATAAAATAAACAAAACTCAGTAACTTGCGAATGCTATATAAAATACAGCTATCTGCGTTGTCTTCAGGCCGAAATCGATATTGTTCTGCAGATTAAAACAGCACCTCACCAATATAAAAGGAAATTTCTTTTCCACAATACCCATGAAGGTGATTATCTGGGCAGTTCTTCCCACTGGAATGAACCCCTTTGAAGCGTTACCCAATCAGTCAAAATATTTCACTTAAATGTTCTGAAGATATTGTAAACATATCTAAAACAATGCATGTAGAATATATGCAAATTTCTTTGATTGTCAGTAGAGATTAAGACATGTAATTCACTGAAAGACTTACATATAATAGAGTAAAAATCCCCAGTGTTTTCTCCACAGTATTTCAGCAATGCCGCTTACTACCAAACCCGTTTGAAACAGTGAGGGCCACGAAGAAGATAAATTAAACAGTTATCTTTATGTACATATCACACTTTAAGGAGACATTTTCTAAAAATGCACTTCCTCATGTCCCAGCATGCACCTCCTCATGTTTCAAGATGCACTTCCTCATGTCCCAAGGTGCACTTCCTCATGTCCCAAGATGCATCTGGTCATATCATATTGATGCACTTCTCCATGTCCCAGCATGCACTACCTGTTCTCAGTGGCCTTTAGTGTCCTCATTAGTGCACTTAACTTTGAGGCAAGCGAGGTAGCTTGGCGCATTAATTGTTTCATGCACGGGTCACTCAGTGGCCTTCCTGCTGCATTGTGGGCCGCATTGACAGTAGCGCGATACGACATTGCAACCTCCTTCACCTTCATTCCGAGACTGGCTGCAGACGTCCCAGAGGTCAAGGTCATCACAGCATGCATCTGGCGTACAATTTTCGCTAGTGTGTGCATGCTCGTGTTTATGTTCGCGATGAGTTTCCCGCGCGATTGAGTGGCGCTGCTCACTAGCAACTTTGAGTCAGTGACGAACTGACGTGATTCAGCCACCAATGCGTCCTTGCATGCGGCGAACTCGCTGCTGTCACACACACAACTTCGGTTGTGACTCGCCGACGAATTCGATGCACGGATCGACTCACTTATGACAAGAAGAAGCGCATCAACGTCTTTGTTTGCATTGGCCAGTGTGTGTATGCCATCATATGTCTTACCAATCACCTCCTCCGGCGAAATCACAAACGAGTTATCACTGTGTGATGGTGTACTGGAGTTACTCTTCGCCAGCGATGGCGACAGCAAACTGTCTCCCCCAGATGGCGTTTGTGAAGGCGGCGGGGGTGGCGCATGCGTTGGTGGTTCTCTAGATGACCCAGTTCGGTGAGTGGCGACACCTGCTGGCGGCGATGAAACCTGGTTCGTAGTCCGTGCCTTGAAAAAGTTTGAATTCTGAAGAGATGGCAAGACGGATGTGGAAGATGCTCTGCTTCTGTCACAAGTATTGGTACTGTGCCATGGAGCTAGACCTTTGCGAATGCCAGCCACACATTCATCTGACCCTGGCTGGGGCCTACAACCTTCGTCTAGCCTTGTTGTTTGTTTACTGGGCAGGTCCATGGATGCTGATCTCCCGTGGGCGTTCCCACATGGTGCTGACAGGGTTGTCAAGCTGTCTGATACCCTGCGGGCATTCTGGAGCAGACAAAGAGATACCTGGCGGTCAGGCAGGACGATATTCATTCACAATAGGTATTAATATACTTTACTTTAAACAGCAGCAATGTTGTTTTAATGACAAAGACATTTCACTTATTTAACTTATTAACAGGGGTTAACGCATCTTCATTTATTGTAGTTATTTAATTGGCTTAATTTATCTCAACAGATCTTGTCTTATCTTACATATTTTACCATGTTAGCATTTTTGAGCAGATATTTATGCGGATACATGGACAAAGGCTTGGTGGTCAGCCGCTAGTTTACCATGCTAACAGGTAGCTGCACAACAGGTTACAAAGAAAAAAATGTAAACTAAGCCAAAGAGGAACCATGGCCCAATGGCCACCCTCAACAAACCACTTTTTATACAGTAAAACATTGTAAACTTGAAGTTGGAGGGACTGGTGAAACAACTCTCCATGTTTTCAAGTTAAGTCGTATTTACACTTGTTTCATCCTGGTGGGACTGGACTCATGGTCTGAATTATGATGTTATAAAAATTCAAGGTAATGAAGTTGTAGTGTACATTATACACTGTAGCACTACAAAGTGTTAACAAATTGTACATTTTTTAAACATGTAACTGTAATGCCTTTCAGACCCTAACTGTTAGAGGTGTGTAAGACTGAAGGTACACGTTGTTGAGTTAAACAGATTTTTTTAATGATGATGCTGCAGGTATGAAATTTCTCTTCAAGAAATATTTGTAATTAAATAAGATCTATGTGTGACTAAAATGTGACTAAATATGGTTTAAATAGTAATGAATGAACGAATCCTGTTTGATATTTCAAGAAATAATATTTGCAATTAAATACGATCAATGTGTGACTAAAATGTAACTAAAAATGAACGAATCATGTTTGATAATAATCTAAGACAATTTGCTTGTGGAAGGATTTTTATGTGACAACATATTCTGTACCAGATGACGTGACCTCAACTGCTACCTTTTTGTATTAAAAATGTTGCGTTCAGCACAATTCACACATCCCAAATCGGATAAACTTAATTCTTAATCCAACAATGACGATCAAAATGATGGTTTTCAAAACGGAATCTTATACCTATACTAACCTGCTGGTAGCTGGCACTCAAGACGGGGCTGGTGACCACAGAGTTGGTTGACATAGTCGTTTGTGTTAATGGCGTTGTCGTTGTTTCTAACGATGGCTGGGAACCCGATGTTGTGCCCGTATCATCAGCGAAAAATGTCTGAAATCGTCGTTGACCTTCCCCAGTCATGTGGCTAAACGAGCTGTGCTTCTGCAGCGAGGATGAACTGGTGCTGCCACTATGTGGTTGTAATTTGGAACCATTGTTCGGCTGCGTGAAAGTGTGCGAACGGGCAATGGTTGGCGATTTTGGTATGTTCGTTTTGATAGCAACGTACTCAACATCAGGGTGGAAACATGACTGGATCGCCTTTTGTCGCTCCTGAATCGAGGCGGATATCTGTGGTTTTAGCCGATCACGAGACGGACTGTTATCACTTACTAAAGAAACATTGCCATTCATGTTTGGTGATGCAGATAGTCCTGGGCTGCTGCAGGTAGTGTTGGAATATATCGGTGAAGAGCAGCTATCGACAGGGGACATTGGAACATTTCTGCTCATTAGTGACAAATTACCGCTGCCATTTGCATTTGTTACGGCTGCGGCACTGTCAACGTTTTCGTCAAGTTTACCCAACATACTGCTGCGACGGGGTGGCGGTGGTGGCGGTTTTTTCTTGGGGCGAGTCAAAGTACCTCCACCTCCACTTTGGCCCTGACTCAGACTGTTCAGGGAAGCCCCGTTTTGGGCTAACGTCGGATGAAGCCCGTTCGGAAGAGTTGGGCTACAACAAGGTTTCGCAACTTCAGTCGGTCGCCAAAATCGCAAACGCTGTTGTAAGTTCTCAATATTGCCTTCGTTGCTTTGCGGCGCTGTGCTTCCAGATGCACTGTCAACGCTATGAACACTTCCCCTGGGGGAAGAGGCTGGCGTACTGCTGGAGCTTGTCGAGTTTGCGTCTAACGAGCTGAAACGTTTCGGTGGAACCGGCGGCTTCGACTTGGGTCGTGACCCCAAACGTTCGACATCGCTAGTTGAGACAGAACGTTTGTATTCCACCACCCCCGGCGAGCTCAACTTTGCTGCACTCTTTGTTTTATTCGTCGCTGGAGACGGCAACGTCTTGACATTATTCAACATACATGAATCAGATAAATCCAACTGCGGTATCGCTGCTGTGGGGATGGCTGTGTGCCCCAGTGTTTCATTGTTAAACTCTGCCACTGTAAACATTCTCTGGCACAGCACAGGGCTCGGTGTTTTCGCATCAACTGGCGGGACAATCGGAATGTCACGTAACTCAGTCTCCGTAGATGACGGTGGAGGCGGAGTGACCAACTTTGCAAACTCTTCCTCCAGATCTTGTGACATGGGTGTCATGACCAGCAACTGTTTCCACAAGGGTTCTTCCGAAGTTCCCACGGATGTTCCACACAACATTGATGGTTCAACATCAACATGTGCCAATCGCCCGCCTGACACTGTTGCATTGTGGGTAGCTTCCACAACACTTTTAGAAATACCCACGACTTGAGACCCGCAATGAGGCTCAACCGGATCGTCTTTCGGAGGCGGCGGCACGGTCACGCTGGCGATGAAAGCATCGATGTCCAAAGTGTCCAAATCGACTGGCAACTTTCTTGAAGAAGACATCTGGCCCAATGCATCGGAAGGTACTTTGGTGAGGAAGTCCTGGTATCCAGCACTGGATGCGTCGACATTCTCGCATGAGATTGTTTCGTTACCAGAATCACTTTCGCTTTCAATACCACTCTCCTTGCCGTTGTCTTCAGCTTGGGGCCCTGCAACATGCACAGGTCATTGTACATCATGGATGTCTTCAGAATGGCAACATAATAACAGAATAGATTTAGCAGATGTGGGTTGCAGAGCCCTAAAGAGAACACGCCAACTGAAGAACACACTACATAATAATTAATTTCAGGAAAGAAAGTGATTGAGAAAACCACTGTACTACATATGAACAATTACTACTTTGTTATATATATATATATATATATATTGTATTAAATCAATTGAACATGCACCATTTTTTGAAACCACACCCCAAATTTACCCAAGCTGAGTGGGTCAGGCAAAATCCTACTTTGAAAATACACGCACACCGTGAGACAGCCCTAACTACGTACATACACATTCGCACACATGCATGCTCACAGGCACGCTTTCATGTATGCGTCTGCAATATCACTGTTACCTAGCAATAGTTCATCAATGGCTGCCATCTGGGAAACGAGATCTTCGTCATTCATGACGAGAGCATCGATCTTCTCTGTGATGGAAGAGGGAAGATCCCTGATGTAGGCTGGCAGGGAATCCGATGAGGAGTTGAGGCTTCTGTCAGGAATGGTTGCAGTATCCGAGAACCCAGGGGGTGGGGCAGCCGCAGAGCCCGGACTGGGAAGTTCTAGACCCGGGAGCACTTCAAAGTCTGGCGTCTTCGGTGGAGGGAGAAGGGTCAAATCTGAAAATGAAGTGCAAAGGTCATGAGAATGTGAATATTCATAAATTAAATATTCATAGGGCATCAGCAGTAGAAAAATACAGTATCAGTGCAGAGAGGCTGAACAATTCCTACATACAAGTAAGTCTGTGCTGGAAAGAACAGGTCTGCCCAGGTGAAATGCAACAATACTGGTCAAATTATGTTATTTTCTTCTCCAGAAAATCAACACACATGATGCTCTGCTTCAAATGGCGTCAAAAACAACTATAATCATGTCTTCACATGCAAGGGTTTCTGATCATTGACATGCGCATATGTCACCAACCAAAAAGATGCTTTAATCCAGGCAAAGTATACGTTATGTAGTCGCCTTACAAATAAGGCCATATTCCTGTTCAAAAATTATTTTCCATGGGGCAAATAATTGCCCAAAACGGGTACCATCCCAAAAATCTCTGACAGTTTCATTTAATTTATGTCATGAACCCGGACGCCAAATCGTGAAC